>JAQFXU010005258.1:0-11952 GCA_034693705.1 Spatulosminthurus flaviceps | reverse complement strand
GCGCAATGATAGAGATAGGGCATTGAAATTTTACAAAATGATGCATCTGATAATGATGCTTGAAAATAAAATTTCAACCATATTTAATTCAATAGTTCGATTTTGGGTGAAACATGAAGTTGTCATCTTGAGGTCAAACGGACCACTGTGCATCATGTTATTGACGGATGGGAAACTTTTGGCTTTCCTAATTCGACTGAGAGTAAGTTAACGTCATCTGACCATTATTATATTACTACCAATATTTCTTCCTCAACTATATAAACCTATTTTGTTACCGCAACATACACACTGTATGTACTAATGTATATAACTAAATGTATGTACTACATTTTTAGCTTAATTTCTTCCAGCAAAATACTTTGACCTAAATATCCGTTCAGGAAAAATAATTTGAAATCATTAAAAACAAAAATTGTACACGCGCAACTAGTATATATCTTCATAGGTCCTTGAACAAATTGAGAAAAAAGCGAATTTCTAACTACAAACCACAAACGTGTTATTTCTAAAAAAAAGTCGTACACTTTCGACCCCAATCAGACCATTTTCTCACTGTTTCAAAAATAATTTTTATCATTCTTCTCTTCCATGCATTTCGATTAAAGTATTTCCAAGAGCAGAGGGTTGAAATAAACGGGTTTTATTTTGGAAAATTGTAAGACAAAAGTGAATGCATTATTCCGATTCATCAAGTTTAAAGAAATATATTATTGAAGTTATGTCCAACGGTCCGAAAACCACTGTAAATGGGCAAGTGATTCACAGGTTTTAGATGATGTTCTAACCATACCCAGCGTATATTAACAGGGACTCACCATCTAACTTTCCTTATTTCAACCACTGTAGGAAGCATGATTCGCAAACGTTGCATTTCCTCCACCCACTGCATATGAGAACGCATTTCAAATAAATCCAACACTAACACTGTAATTCTTTTCAAGTGTCCAACACTTTCTCGAATATCTACGGCTGAGACATCTCGATTCTGCAAGAAAATTATTGGTTGTCAGTAGGTTAAAAAATATTTGATGGTGCATTTTTCATAATCACAACTACAAACTCCCTTTGATTTCCAAACCACGACGAGAGAGTGATTCCGTAAGCATCAAAACTTTATTACCGCATAGAAGGTCAAGTGCTGGAGCTTTGGAATTTTTGAAGGGCAGCATGTGAACAGGCGCTTCGTAATAACGACATTCGGGCCAAGGGATAATTTTTCCAGACCTGCATAAAAATATTAAATCTAATCAAAGTGCCGACCATTCAAAATAATAACTCCCGAATTCTTTCAAATGTTAAAGAACAATGTAGTGACACGCATTCGGAAGAAACCACCAATAGCTGGTAGCCCCGTGAATAACAATCTGAACCTAACAATGAACAAATGTATACATACTGAAACATGGGCATTTCTAGAAATATAGTACCTGGAGCGTCCAGGAATAATAATAATATAATAATAATAAAATATAGTACCTGGAAAGTCCAGAAGACTTGCATCCCGCGGAATCTTTTCCAAGGGCCAGCCTTTTTCCACCCACTCATCCACGAATGGTCTCAATCCAGAAAGTATTTTATCGTCCTCGAGTTTAACCAGCAATTCAAGAGATGTCAGCTTGGGAAAGGACTTACAGATAGCAGATAAAATTGTTGAATTTAATTCAGCCCTCCCTTCTTGACCGATTGAGAAACTAGTAAGGTTGGGTAGAAACATCCCTACTCCACAAATTAACTTCACTATTTCATCCGGATTTTCAAAAAGGTCTCCCACATCCTTCAAATTAAATTCTTCAATTCCAAGACTCAGTTCCTCAACAGAGGGGTCCTCAAAAACGTCGTCTGCAAGGAGACGGTAGGCTGCTTTCTTCAAAAGGGGATACCTCTCCACCGGATAATATAACTCGTTGTAACTAGTGAAATGCTCAATACTAATTTTACGAAGTTGAGGGAAACATTTGCTCAGCAGCATTGGGAAGCAATCTACGGCAAGAGACTCGAGTGTGATCGCGAAATGCTCGATCATTGTCTTCAATGCATCGAAGTAGCATTCATCACAATTTGGACCAAGATATGTTCGAAGTTTTTTAATGCATGGGATTTCCATTATCCTCATACAAATATATTCCCAATCTTCAGGAGAAATGGTCTCTCCAATGATCAAGGACATTTTTCAGTCCCCCTGTGGAGATTACCCTTTTCAGCTTTTCTACATCTTCGAAATCGTTGATCCTTAACTTCTTCAAGGGTGAAAAGCGGCAAATGCTTTCACATAAAACCAAATACTTGTCGTTTTCTAATATGCTACCTTCAATTTCAAGGCTTTTTAGGTGCGGCAACCGAATTTTGTCGGGTAGGAAAATATTTGAGTCAGGTCCATCTCCAATTACCTTACCTAAAAGTAATAACTCTGTGATGTTGAAATTGTTGAGGTTCGACGTAAATGCTCTTTGCAATTCTGCCGGATCCAAATCTTCATCACATGCGGTAATTAGAAGCTTAATTGAATAATTATTGGCGTTTTCACACACATACTTCAAAATACTTAGGAAAGGTATTTTCGTGAAGCTGACAGCATGCAACATGAAATTCTTAAATGGTGAGGGCAATCTCAAATTTCTATTTTCTGCAAACAATTCTGGACGATTCTGAAGACTGAACTCGTTAACTGGGTAATGAACCCATGGAAGTTTCCTCAATGATTCGCAAGCAAATTGATTCCAGGATTTGCACACCAATCGACACGTTTTCAGAACATCCAAGTCTTTCATCATTGGGATGAGGGTGCTAAAAATCTGGAGGTGGAAAACATATTTACAGTAAAAAAAAAAGTTAGATATTTTACACTGGTGACTTATGTACACACTTTTCTTACCACTGAATGTTGAAAACTTCAACACTCATGAACAAATGTATCTCTAAAAATAATTACTTCGACTTTAATAAAGCAACTAAAGATAACCCGCTTAAAGAGAATTTAAAAAAATTATGTTTTCTATAACTTACTATAGATTTTTTGCAATTAAAGTCGTAGCTTACAATAATGTTAATTATATGTACGCTTTTTTCAGTAATTGGAAATGAAATCCACCTGATTTTCGAGTTAATTCATGAAACATTGACAACTATAGTAATTACAAATTTTGATGGTGGGAGAAAGTACAAGGCTTGTACTACAAGCTAACCTGCTAACCCTCTTATTGTTAGCCCACTGCTGCAATTACGAGCCACACATTTTTCAATGGAGTTAAGTTAAATTAAATGCATATCAATCGGCAGTAGGAAAAATGGAAATTTTGGACCAGACGTTTTACTCGACAATGAAATAAAAGTTTACCTCTGTGTCTCCATTTCCAAGAATATCTTGTTCACCACTGGATTCCTGCGGATTAGTTTCATCCCCAATGCTCTCTTCCCCTCTCGTTCTTTTACTTGTTGAAGCTGACATTAACAAATATTTTTTTAGACTGCTTCAAAGATTTTTATGGTCAAGCAATTTCTGCCTAAAACATGAACACAATACAGATACCGAAATAATGACGCATGCACATGGTCATTACTGTCGTCGACCTTATGCGTACTATAAATGCCACAAACCTAAAGAAACTGCATGAAATGAGAGGTGCGTGACACTCGCGTATATGTAAATGTCGGAGACTATAAAGAGGTTATACGTTTAGCGGCTTCGTTTATAGCTGCAATTTAGTTCGCGCTATGTTTTTAGTGCCAACAAGCTGATAGTGAAAAGTGAAAACTGTCTTCAATCAAAAGTCGTCCAGTCTAGTGACACATGACATATAGTATCACATGCTCGCCAGATCCTCATACTTATCAAAGTTTTACCAATTTACCCCCACTGATGGGCAGCCTCACGAGGGATTGAGTTCATGCCTCGCACTCATCTCTCAGCCTCGCTCTCACGTTTTGAGAGATGAGTGCGAGTGCTTTCTCGAAAGCACTCCACTCACATGAGGTGAGAGCGAGCCATCTCAATTATATAATCAGTGAGTTGAGGGCGAGGGTGAGAGCTGGGCACAGCCTCACGAGGGATAGAATATTGGGAGAAAATTCGGTTCCTGCGCACAAAAACTTAACGCGTATTGCACTTTTGCGAGTTAAATATAAAATGAGTAGATCCGAATCACTTCTAGATTTTCTTTTTTGACGCGATTTTTTCAAAATTTTAAAAACCAGCGAAGGCTCTCATGAGTGCGAGGGTGAGGGCTGAAATTACAACTTGGTCCTCGTGAGGACTGAGGGGAGGCAAAAAAGAGAAATGTCGCGCTCTCAGTGAGGTGAGAGCGAGTGATTAAACCTTCAGACGGAGAGAGGGCGAGAGAGGAAAAAAATGCCCATCATTGTTTACCTCGGCTTAAAAGTTTGTGTCACTTCAAACCTTACCGCTTCAAACAAAACGTCACTACTCAATGTTGCATAAGCGAAGCAAGGATATCTCGGCAATCGTCTCTCTCTCTTGCAATGGGTCGCATTGACCCACGGGCTTTAAATACAACTTCTTAAATTATTGGTGACCCGCCAGGTTATTTGTTGTAATAGCGACGCTAAAAAATGTAGCAACACAAATTAAATGTAGTTGAAACTGGAGCTGTTGGAAGTTTAAATTGAAAGTGTTAGTCTATTGCCTTTACTTTTTGTCGTACACAAACTTCCAATATGCACTCCAGCATTTTACTTTTGGATTTTGGTACAATAAATGACTCCTGTTTATTTTCAACAGTCTTCATTCGAACATACAAAGGATTACAACAGTTAGTATTTTTTTCATTATTGTATAGGATCATTATTTATTAATCTTTCTTAAATTACGTAGACAACAAGCAATTCAGCATAACTAAACTAGTAATTATTGTGTGAGATAGGAATAAGCTCATATCGAACAAGCGATTGTTGGAAAGCATTAATTCCATGTTAACATTATTTACTATGATGATGACATTTTCTAAAACTGAACCAATAATAGAATTGATTACGTCATAAGTAAGTTACACTAACAGAGTATGCATTTCTTAAAAATATAACTACTCTATTATATACCTGTTGCTTAAAAAATGACAATTAATTGAAACCTATCATGGTACAGTTATGTGATAATTAAATAGTGAAAAAATTTAATGTAAAATAATCCTCCATTTATCAGGTCCAAATATTACTTAAAATGTTTTATGATAATTAGTTTCCAAAATTATTATACTTTAGACTTTAGACTTATTTATTAATGGCTTGATTTATCTTGCATGTCGAACATTAGAAGAGAATTTTTCTAACAGAATGATCCGCAGACATTACCTCAATCCTTTAAAACTCGAGCCTTACGACATCCGGCAGAGCTCCTTTCAAATCTATATATACATACAGTGAAAAATCGAGATATTTTCTTGATTTGAACTCAAATCATTTTTCAGTTTTACGGATTTTTGCCAACCTGTAATGCAACCCAATGGCAATGGCCGTATGACCAATTCAAAAGCTGGTGACAGAAAGGCAAGCCCAAATTCCTTGGTAAGGGTGTACTCACATAGAACCCGTCCGTAAATTTTTTCTTCCGTAAAACGGAAGAAACCTATCGCGTGATGCTTATCACTTTCAATGATAACCAACGGTTTCTATGTGAGTGGTTTCATCCGTACCGTAAAAAAACTTACTTTTACGGACGGAAAAGGTTCTATGTGAGTACACCCTAAGATAAGTAATGGTACGTATCTTATCCACTGAGTCTTCATCTTGACACAAAATTAAATAACCCACATCTAACACCATTTTTTGAGTTCTAGTAAAAACAAAAAATGAACCAAATTAACATGACTATTCCCGTTACGTCGCACGGTGTCTAATTTTCAGAAAAACATGGAAAGTAATTTGGAAACATATCGAAATGTTTTTGCAAATCGAGATGCACCCCGATTTCGATATTTTCTATCAAAATGATAAAACGCATCTTTTCATGAAAGGCCTCCCTTGCTTAATTAAGGCTGGATATAGGAGGGCCTTTTGTGGAATTCTTAAACAAAGGGTTAAATGAGAGAACATTGTTCTTTGACGCAAAAGCGCCAAAAATCCTGGATATGTGGGGAAACCATAAAAAGATGTATTTTTGTAGCGAAAATTGCGCAGATTTTTATAGGGTAGCCGATAATTGCCCTATATCAAGTTTTCCCTATGTTATAATTACCCGAAAATTTCGAAAATGGAGTCTGCTACAACATTGAATGTACTCAACATAGAGCAATATTAAGGCTCTTCATAGGATCGGATTATCCGGTCGAATACGGCAAGCGATAAAATTTGGATTGGATATTTTTTTGAATTATCCTATCCGATGTAAGTTTCATCGGATCGGATAGAAATGCCGTATCCGCAATCTAAAAGTGGGTAGGATAGGATCACATGACCGGGGTTATCCGAACGGGAGGACCAATTCCGAATGTCCGGCGAATAATTTTATTTGCATTTTGCACTTTTATACGCATTAAGCCGAGGACGCCGAAAGAGGTTTAGGAAAAGATGTATATATGTGAAGCGCCTGTAGCCAGGTGCCTTTCCGCTTGCTAAGTCCCTTTGCAATTTTTACGAAAAATGTTGTCTACTATGAAGTTATAAGTGACAATTATTAATTAAATTTGTAAATATAAATGACCTTTTACACCTTCTAGGTGTGTTCTTGATTAAGAGCAGATAGCTCAATCAGTACATAATAAATCATACCGTATGGAATTAATAAAAACAATTTGAATGACTTAAACCAATGTAATAATTCAATAAACAAAATTTGTCATTGCCATTATACAGTTGATAAAATCATCTAATTTAAATTCCGTTCATCGAACGGATCACCCCACTTGTATTTGCTGTTTCTGATTTTATAGACAAAATTGCCCTACTTGTAAGTTTCCTTATAGTCGAGTTTTCGTAGAAACTTGTCATTTCTTCTTTCGTGAATTTCGCCCTTCCAATCGGATCCTTCAATTGAGTTAAAACATTATCCGGAATTCCAGTAAAAAATGAATCAAAAGTTTTTTCATTAGAGATCCAATCATAATCACCCACTAATTCAAAAATCATGACCTCCATTTCAGGCCACATCTCCGCAATTATCGAAAAAACGGATTCTTCTAAATGAACTATACTTGTCTTGATTTCAAAATGTTTGACGGATCCAAACAAGTTTCCCAATGCGCGGATTCTATTCGAATTAACATTCTCCAAATCGTTCAAAACTATTTCTGTAATTTGTGTTCTCAAGTACGCAGGGAATTCATTCAATAAAAGATAATTCGTGTCAACTACATAATTAAATCTTTCTCAAAGAAGTCATTGGCGAAATGACATTCAAATCAAAGTCTCCGGGTGGACAAATCATCAAGGTCTCCAAGCTCTTATGGCTTGACTCTAAAATCTTACAAACACAAGTTTTCACAGTTGGGTGATAAAGTAAATTACAAGGCCAAATGAAACGTCCACCAGCGTCACCTCTAAATTCCCCACCATCACCAAAACTGAATGATCTTAACTTTGGGGCGAGTTGAGTCCATTTTTCCAATGCTGTTTTAAATAGGTGGAAATCTTCAAGTTCTTGATCCATTTCACCCCATTCCGGATCGTCGACGTGGACAGAGAAGTTAACTGACATTACAAAATTATACTTTCCTGTGGAAATTAGAACGTCTACAAAAAGGGCAGGAAATTCATGAATTTCCTCCAGGTTTGGAGCCAACTCAAGGAAGAATTCTACACCCTCCCCAATGATATTGCTCCCAAATGTCATCTTCTTCACCGTTTTCAGCAGATTCTCTTGCTTGTTAAAACTGGAATCCAAGGGACGGCCAGAGTCTTGGAATGTCGTAGAGCTGAGATCCAGATGACGAAGATTAGGGAAATCCCGTACCAAATAAGTGCAGAACGTGCCCAACGTCTCATATTTTGTACTCGGAGAAAATTTATCCACGAAACATCCAATTTTTGAAAGAAAGCCCCGAACAGTGTCATCGTCATATCCTCCTGGAATCTCAATCTTAAGATCAATTGCAAATTTCTGTTCTTTCGCCGATATTTTTAGTAATAGATCAAGGGCGTCCGGGATGGTGTATTTTTGCTTCGGACTGTGTCTCCAAGACCAATACAACTTTCTAATGGTGGCATAATTTTCCGTTATCTCAACTAATTGTACTGATTGTAAGTCACCCTCGAAATGGTAATCAGTTTTCAGTGTGACCTCATAGTGTCGTGTATGAAGTTTTTATGTATAAAGTGATATTTCACGTGTCACCAGAGGGAGACCAGTCTATTTTGTACTGATCTGGTTATAACACGTTAATAAAATCAATACAATGCAATACGATCGAACAAATTGATACAGGCTAGCATTTCGATTTTTTTCCAAATTACAAATTTCCGTTTTTTTCAAAATTAGTCGCAGTGCTACGGAAGCTACGATCGCTGCAAAATATTTTACAAGCTTTTCAGAAGGTCTATCAACAGTCCTAAGAATACTCATAATATTTTTAATAATAACTGTAAGCATATTTAAGAAATTTACCAATACCAATTTCACCTGCTAGGAAAGTAAGATAAGTTTTGTCATTATCATATTTCTGCGCCACCCACACTTTAAACTCAAAAACTCTATCTGAAACCTGGACAGATTTCCGGAAAAAAATTGAGCGGCGTCAAACTCCCCAATAACTTGATTAAAAAATCTAATTAATCAGAAAAAAATCTTTTATTATAACAATTGATTGTATTTTTAGTAACGAATTTTTATTGATCTTCAAGTAAAGAGCAGGAAAATTGAAATTAAATCAATTCCATAAGAATAGGAACGTCATACAAGACAATCCAGCCACTTTTAAGTTTAAATAAGCTCATAATAATTTTTTTTAATAAAAGACCTCCTTCAGACCACTTCATCATAGTGATTTTGGTTACTAAAATTTAATTACTTAATTTGTAGTGAAGTTTATATTTAAATGCAAATACTATTTAATTTTAAAATTTGAAAACTTACGAATTTTCAAGTTTGAATTTTTTTGAAATAATCGTCATTTTTATGGGGTTTCTTGAAGTTTGGAAACGTATGCCAATAAAAAAGTTACGCAATTTCAATTGTGACTTCAATTTATTTCCATTTTGCGTATGTTATGGCTTACCTTTCTATTGCTTTTTCTTGTTTGAGTTAGACGCCGGTTGTATGTACAATTCGGATACCTATTAATCCTTTATGTAGAATAATAAGTTGGCTTTCATTTACGATAGCGTACAGATACAAGACATGCAGAAAGTAAGAAATGCACTTGTAAAATGTTTTAGATTTAGACACCTTAGTTAGGGAAAAATTACACCTCACAGCCTTTTCCCACAAATCTCGATCAGTACAATAGAAAAAAGTTATGGTACAATTATTTACTCACGTCTAAAATATAGGAAAATCAAAATGAGTTTTCCCCTGACTACTCACACAGAGACACTTGACCTTCATTGTGACACGCAAGGGTGGCCTCGACCAGTATTTAGTACTGACCAGATATCCAGTCAGACTGGACCTTGAATTCACAGACCTTTATTCCTTCTTTTATTTTAAACTATTTATATTAAATTAAATATTATTATAAATTGTATCGTAACTGGGAATGAGTTGTTACGAGTTTTGCAAAATCCTTAGCATTTATTATAAAAGTGGTGCGTTTTTACAAATCGTTTATGAGGTTCTTTACTACCCATCTTTGAAATATATGACTTGGAGTTTTACAGTGTTAAATTAAAAGTGGCGTATAAGTCCCTCATGTGATACTTCAAATCGCAGGGAAAAGCTTGGTATTACATCATCGATTCGGACCACAAATTATCAAAATTAAACATCAAAATCAAAATTATGGTATCTATTAATGTAGCCTCGGGTTCAAGAAATTGTTGAAGATGTAAGAAAAGTAAATAAACTGGAAAGATACCTAAGTCAAAAATGTTTAAAAAATGTTTAAGAAATCCCAAAATTTACTCTAAATTTTCCATACATTTGCCCGAAAATGAGCAAAATTTTATCCAAACATTTTCAAAATTCTTTTTTTTAAAATTCAACGGAGTTGTCAATGTTAAAAATTATTTTTCACAAAATGTAACAAGAATAGGAGAAAGTTGGATAAACAGATCTGAAGAAAATGAATACTGAAGTTAACTCCACAGACACATTCATTATAAAGTTACCTTTTCACAATTCCTTTTAGAATTATTCCACACCATGATGTTTGTGAATGCAATGGAAATTAATGTCTCAAATCTTATGTTTTGAAATT
Source organism: Spatulosminthurus flaviceps (assembly GCA_034693705.1). Lineage (NCBI taxonomy): Eukaryota > Metazoa > Arthropoda > Collembola > Symphypleona > Sminthuridae > Spatulosminthurus > Spatulosminthurus flaviceps. The sequence continues at coordinate 1,648 of JAQFXU010005258.1, read as the reverse complement.
CCTAGTCGACGTTAAAGCTTTGCACAAAATGGAATTTTAAGCTAATACTCAGCGAATTAATTCGAGGTTATTCTGAAGGTGAGGAAAAAGAGTTAAATTTAGCATTATTGAATTATGTTTTTTTAAAGTATAATTTTGAAGCAAAATATTTTTTTAAAGCCATTTTTATAGATCTAGTCTATCTCATAATACATTAGCATTATACATTTAGCATAATCAAGGCACATTTGGAGACCTCACAGTCCCTCCCTCCCCCTTTAATCGGGCGTCCTCGTCCGAAAGTCATACAATGGGGAGATACACAATACCATGCAACAAAAAAAAGTACCTTTACAATTACAATAATCCTCTTTCCCAAAAATGACAAGTTTTACATGACTACTCAATGACAACTTTACACATTGGGCGCGTTGTTAAAGTACCAGATTTTCTAGACTTAGCCAGGCAACGCCTGAGTAGTGAGAGTTTAACAACACCGAATCCATTCTAGCAATAAATGTTGCAACATAGACGTTATTTAACAACGCGGTGCTGCTAGTAGCCTAGATTAGGCTTCTTTTAACAACACGGCGTCAGTGAGAGTCAGAATTCCCATACTTTTTCTATGAGTTTACTAAATGAGGCTGCTCGGGAGCAGCCTAGATTTGCGCATCGCTAGAACTAGGCAGGTTTAGAACCAGGCAGCAGCTGGCTGACTTGACACTAGCAAGTCATTTCTTTGCTAGTTTAGGAGCTCAAAAAGACTTCTGACGCACCTTTGGGTTGAAAAAAACATGGAAGATGGATACAGCCGACCGATTTCAATGAAAATTGGCAGAAATCCTTACAAAATATGTACCTCGGGACCGTTTTTTGAACGACCCCGAAATCTTATCACATTGACACTCACAGGTGGTAATGGTCTTTGGCTGGGGTTACCTCAGAGGTCCAACTGTGCGGTTTTTACAAGAACATGGATTCCACCGGTTAAGTTTGACCGATTTTGATGAAAATTGGAAGAAATCATTATAAAATATGTACCTCAGGATTGAATTTTCAACGTACCCAAAATCTTATCCGGTTGACCCCCAGAGGTCATCAAAGGTAGGACGTGGTTTCATCTTGGAATTTGGAATTTCTTGCAATTGCAATCGGCCAAACCCCAGCCAAACGTTTGTTGACCTCTGGAGGTCAAGGTGTGAAGATTTTGGGCTCGTTCAAAAAACGGGTTCAAAATTTGATGGCGGATGGTCGTGTGAAGAATCCTTTGGGTGACAACATCTTCAGAGATGAAAAAACCTTCAAGAGTGAAATCTGGATAACCATACTTGTAAATAAGTTTTATTGCGTATCTTTTTTCTAGCATAAAAAGCTCCAATTATTGAAGAAGAAAAATTCTAGAGAATAGATGTTGACCATTGAATTATGATGCTAACCCGAACTTAGGTCAAAAAACATTTTTTAATCAGTGGCCCAATAAACTGAAAAATACCCTCTGTATACTCAACATTTTAGATTAAATTCATAAATCTAGAATTTTTGTACACGTTACAATTGGGCATGAATTCCTTAAAAGGTTTTACATCCCGATAGGAAATTTTCCTGCGCCTGCATAGTTATGCATAATTAATTGGCATAATTTATGCGTAAAATGCAAACAATTATGTAA
>JAQFXU010005257.1:0-11953 GCA_034693705.1 Spatulosminthurus flaviceps | reverse complement strand
CCGGGACTTTCCAATTCGACCGTAGTAAAGTAAAACCGTCTTAAGTGTAGGCCGTCTTAGAGAGTTTTTACTGTATTTATATTTTAACGGCACAACACAACCATTCCAATTCTATACTCAGGTAGAGCAACAAAAAATTCTTGCTTACCAAACAGCTAAAACATGCACACAAAGAAAACACTAAAGTTATTTGGAATTTTCATCAAAATTCAACATCTGTTTTTAGCAAGCCCACTAAAATGGGACGATCACAGACAAACCATTGAGTTGACCACCTCAAAATTTCGCAGATTTCTCTCCTGCCCAATTTATATCATTGTATTGCTGAACGCCAGCCGTGTGATGTATAACTCGGCCCTGGGATTACAAAATAATGTGCACCGTTCCATGGTAACTAAAGTCATGGATAGAGCACTTGGCCTGCTGTGGCTACCTGTAGTTGTGGCGTTGGGTTTTCATAATGTCACCATGCGGTTGCATGAGAATCGAGCATTTGTCGATAGCTACCTTCAGTTCAACAAAAGAAGTTCTCTCAAGTTTCTAAGAACGGAGCATCCTGTTAAAAGCGATGCATGCGAATTGTTCAACTTGGCTGTAATAATTAATTCGCTGGCTATACCAATCGTTCTTGCTGTACTCTTTTTGACGGATCCCATGAATCCCAGATATGCTTATCATTTTTTATTTGATGAGCAAAGTTGGATGATGTTTGCTTGGGTGGTTTTTGAGTATGTATTACTTTAATGTGGTCCTCATATTCCAACAGTTTTTCTCCACCATTCTCATTTGGATGTATACGCAAAGCCCCCCCTATTGGCTCAAGCAAATTCAGTAAGTGAAGTTGTTGCATTACCCAATTCTGAATTTACATTCAAGAAGCTTTACTGGTGCCGTTTTTGTAGCATTCTATGAATAGTTTTGAAGACGGGACTCACGTATTGACAGATTTGTACTGACAATTTAACTTATAATGGGAATGGTTTCCAAAGATATTGCGATCGATTTAACCCGTGCATGGTGCAATACATGGTTCTTCAATTGGCCCCAGTGAAGGAGGTTTTGGCCAATGATTTCTTATTGTCGCAACTGAATCATTTTTGTTAATCTTTTGTTTCGAACAAGTTGAACGGCTGCTACATAATGCGGGGACTTGGGTTCTACAAACAAACAATTTTTTTTGAAGAAACCGTTGTTCCCATAGTTAATTTGTTCTTTTACATGCGTTTTTTAGTGAGGCTATAATGCAACTATAATGCCCCAAAATGAAATAAAAAGTTCCAAATGCTGAAAATAGTCAGGGTGTACGATATTTTCAATTTTTGAAAAATTTGAAAAAACAATCCAAAACATTTGTTGCGGCAGGATTTAGTTGCCATTGCACTGTAATAAAGAGAAATCATCAACTTCAAGACCTGGCTCTTATGAGTGATGGAAAATCCAAATACATTGGTGCTACCTAGCCTCACCATGCTGTATGTTAATGTTTTCAATTTTGGCTAAGGTATAATATTCATTATGTATGTGACAGATTCCATGCAAATGGAAAATTTCGAAAGGATCCCCACAAAGTGATTCGACTTTACCAACAAATTCAAGCCGTTAACATTCAATTCAATACCTGCTTCTCTCGTTTAGTTATGCCTGTATTCATTCTATTCAATCTTTCTCTCCATGCTTTCATGATATGCGTTTCCATCCGATGTTATGATACCCTCGTTTTTATTCTGTACTTCCTATTTGTGCTCTGGTCTATAATATTTATACCAATTGAAGGGATTCAATGGTATACGTTTCGATTCGATGTTATGATAGCCTCCCTTTAATACTGTACTCCCTGTTCGTGCTTTGGTCCGCAATACATACACCAATTGAAGGGATTTTGTACACTTTGTTGGGAAATGTTCAACACTGGTCTAAAGTATTTGTGCAGACCTGGACGGATACTATGAGTGCGGGGGAACGGAAAATCTTAATGGCATTTCTACCTTTGGGCGTAAAGGTTGGGAGTCTGTATGTCGTACAGAGGTCGACTATTCTAACATATTATCACATTCTCACTAGTATTACGGTCCAGGGGCTTATAATGCGTTGAACGTATTTTAGATGTTCTCAGTTTCGCATTATCAGTGAAATGGCTGGATTTTTACTGGTTTAATGTTCGACAATATCTACACTCGCTTGTTTAGAATTGTGGGGAGCGCTGGATCGCTCCGCGGTTTTGTAATCCTAATTTACAAACCACATTTTCTTGTGGGTCGCGTCAAGACCTCCCTCAATTACCAATAAATTGAATGGTTAAAATAGGATTTCAAATTAACATTACACATTTCTGTACTATTATTCAGAACTTTTCTTTATAGTAGTCGATGTTGTCGTAGTCGTTCCGAGAAAGGGTCGGTAAATTACCGACGGTAATAATCATATGCTGCAGACAATATCACCCTAACAGTAAATAAAACAATCATTAATATTATCCTATACAATACAATATGATTTCCTCACTTCAAATTCATATCGCTACTGCAAACGGAACAATGAGTATCCAACTATCAAAAATTCGCTTTCTCTTTAATTATATTCCAATGGCACAATAATACAATTTAGTTATAAAGTGACCCCCAGCTTGCGAGGGGGTCAATTTTACAAACCATATATACGTTTGCTCGGTTTTTTGAGATTGAGGTTTTGAAAAAATTCGAAAAAAATGTTTCTGAAATTTTAAAAAGCTTCTCAGGGTTGGAAGATTCTGAAGGATCTGTCAATTTGTCCAGCAACACCGGATGACAATGATAAAAGCCTCGGATTTTATCCTCACTTTTGTTAGCTAAAAATTACGGTGAGGGTAGACACCAAACATATTTCAAAGAAGGTACATTTTTGTATGTCTCAGCTCATCGTTCTACATTTGAAAATGGATGATTAATAACAATTCTTAAAAATAATTTAAGAATGACTCTAGTAAATAAATAGATGGTAAATAACTTATTCAACTCTCCTCTCCCATCCATTGCTTTTTCATTGTAACTAGTACCATAGATTAGCAGTGCACTATGAATTAATTTCTCCCATTACGGGTTATATACCTTCGATCATTTAATTCATCGTAAACGTGACCAACAGTCAAAATATGAGGGAATTTGTCCCAATGCTTTTTAAAATTACGTTGTATCCAACAATAATTATTATTCTAGGTCAAAAGTAGAAATCAATTTGTAGCTAACTTGTAAAACGTACTGGCCGTGTATCCCAGGATACAGACTATTCTATTAGAGAAAAACTAAACAAATGAATTGTATTTTGCCATTCTTTTGTTAACATTAATATTTCTTAGTAGGAACATTTTCGTTGGCATAAATATGCTTGCTGTATTTTGTGATGACATTGGTAACGATTAAAATGCTTGTACATATGAAACGGTATTAGGATAATTAGGAACTCATTTCCATGTATGTATCTATATATAATAACATAGAAAGCATTTTCCCGGAACTGCAGCAGCGCAATAGCAATCAGCTTTCTGGTGTTTGGGTTTGGGGGTTTGTTCTGAAGTCATTCAATTCAGAATCTATGTGAAAACTTTAATGATAACTATTAGCAATTTACGTATTTCAAGCAATTTTAGTCTGTGAGTAACTAAAAGTCTTACATATAATTTAGTCATTTATAAAGACGGTAATTTGCGTACTGCCTAATGGAATATGCACTTCATAGCAAATGTAGTACGTGATGAACTTTATAATATTGATTATTGGTAATTAATTTATCCTGTCTATCACTTTATGACTCTAATTCCCTGTATACATATGGAAAAGCCTTTAAGAAAAAAACTAGAAACACTTTAGAGTTTAGTACAAAGTAGAACACGACCTGCTGTTTGTTGCCTCGACTATAAAGCATAATTTTGACTATATGCAACCGAATTAAAGTGAATATTCCCATTGACTTTCATATTAAAAAGCTTGCATGAGAAATCATGAGCAAAAACCTTGGAAAATTCAAAATTTATTTTTTTATTCTCTATTTAATAAGTCCTTTAACCATAATCTGCTCCGCACCGATTCGGACCACGGGATACTTTGGTCACGAAGAATTTGAGCTCACGTTCTTGAAATTCCTTGTTCAACTTAAAAAACCACCAAACGAAAAATTTGAGGTCCGACTCTCATCATTCCAGCCACAGCATTTCAACATTATCCATAAACTCTTGAAAGTTGGCTACTATCTCTCCCCGGAATCTTCATACACAGATGTAGACAAAATTACATTTGAAAATCCCGCTGTGGAAAATTTCCGATCCAAACCACTGAAAAAGCACTACATCTCTCATAGTATCTTACAAATATATCAGGTTACCGGCACAAACGTGCAAATATTGTTAAAATTCTTTGAGAGTCTAGTCAACTTTGAAGCGCCACACCGAGATCGATTTATTTTCATTGGAAATAAAGAATCACTTGAATTCTTCATGGCTTTGGATGTTTTGACCAAATTGAAGTATAAATTCGGAATAATCATTGAAAATGGATTGGTACTATGCGAAGGAGAAAATCAGCATGGCCCCAATTTCCAACTATCCAAAACTACTCCAAACTTTGAACTAAACAATTTAAGGGGGCGTCGGATCCGGGTTTCTGCTTACGTCAACCCTCCATTTTTCTATGTCGATGAGAAAGGAAGGGGTTCAGGGGCTTATTATAATATGTTGTTCCACTTGAGCACTAAGCACAATTTCACGTTGGACGTTGATCATGTAACACCGAAAGGGTCCGGGTATTTGAAAAATGGAACGTGGAATGGAATGACTGGTGAGGTTTTTTATCGCCGGGCGGACGTCGCACTGTACATGAGCCTAACTATTCAGCGTTATGCCGATATCGATATGATTTACATTCAGCCCGTCTCGGTGGGTTTCATGACCCACCAACCTCAAATGGACGTGAACATGCTTGCGCTGTTCTTTCCTTACACTCCAACGATGTGGGCCGCAGTCTTCACGGTGTATCTTCTTTTTACTGGGACTCTCTTCCTATGGATTCCCTACCTCGTAGATGCAAAGGCATCCGATATGATACTCATTTCCTATAAAATAACATTGGGCCAGGGTGTTTAAATCCGACTACCGAACAAGCTTAAACTTCTTATTGCTATTTTCATGCTTTACATGATCGTGATCAGCACTGGTTATCAATCAGATTTAGTCAAATGGCTGGCTTTCCCAGAGGAAGAGATAGTTCCTACAGATATTTCCATGTTAGATCAAATGACGGACTACAGCGTCATTTTTAATTACCACGCTGGAACATCATTTCATTACTTCAGCAGTGCAAAGTCCCGGGTTCTTCAAAACGTTCGAGAGCGCTTTATTTTAGAGCGAAACATTCAGAAATGTTTGGTTCAAGCTGCATTTGAAGAGCATACGGTTTGCATCTCTTGGTTACCCGTGATTTCGAGAGCTATTGCTTCAAACCTAACCTTACCAGGGTCCTTCAAACCTATGGTAACGATTTCAAAACCTGTGGTAAGCTTTCCCGAAGGCTATGGTTTCCAACGGAACTCAATTTTCATAGATGCATTTGAGATGATTGGGAAATATTGGAAGGATTCTGGGCTTATTTCTAAATGGAATTCAGATTTGCTACGGGAATTCTCCTTGAAAGGAAAAATGTGGATGAAGGAACAGCAAAGTGGAGCTTTGTTTGGAGAATTGCTGGCAAAATGGCGGAGTAGGTTGTCCTCAGTGAGACCATTTGGTTTGGGAAATGTGGCTGCGGCGTTTGGAATTTTTCTGGGAGGAATAATTATTTCGGTGGTATCCTATGGAGGAGAGTTAATTGTTAAGAGACGGCGGCAGATGGAGGTGACAAAAATAATTGAAGGAGTTTCTGGAGTCCAGACGGTTGAAGATGCTATATACTTACTCTTTGGAAGATGAATAATTATTGTAATATTTATTGAAAATTTAGAATACTGAGTTGGATCTAATTTAGTATCCAAATATTTAGATGCTTTTTGATTTTCTAGAACGTTCAAGTTTTAAGATGCAAATGAAAACCTTAACTCCATTTTGACGAAATTTGAGGGATTTTAAATCGATGTAATCAAACCGATAGTTATGGCGCAAAATCGAAGAATCTTCGAAGAAAATTGAGAAGCTGAATTGAATAATGCTTTCGAAGAATCCAGCATTTACGAAGATGAAATCAAAGAAGCTTTCATTAAATCCGCATAGAACCAACAGCTCCCGAAGGGAAAACGACTTTACCTGGCTGTGGGAATAATCCTGGAACACCGCCATCTGATCGTTGTCCGGTTATATGTGAGAAAATACCATGCCCAAATTTAAGGGCAGGTTATATGGAAAGCTCAATGCTTTAATATAACAAATTTTCCGGAGAAAACGAGATCGTAATTACTGTGTCAATAGGTCCATTGAGGATGTTTATGAATACATTTTTATTATTCTCAAACCAAATTATCAATTGTAAAACACACTTTAGCGTCCGTGATACCGATGGGAGACCAGTCTTATTGTACTGAATCGGGTATATCACGTAAATAAAGTCGAAATGAAATGAAATGAAAATATGAGCCGTCAATTACATGCCTAAGCCCCAATAATAGCACATGAATACCTAACAGAGACTTTACCCTTACTTTTTATTGTTGCTTATAATATTATTGTAATAGATTAAATAAAAAATATTTACTATTACATTTTAGCGTACAAACTCTGCATTGATTGAATATACAAAAATCCACGAACATTTATTATTTTATACTTTATTTTAAATATAAGGTTAAATCATACATAAGCAGCATATTGCCCCACCTAAACAATATTAACTGGGCCCACGCATTCATTATAGAAGATCCAATATCTTAAAGGTTCCGTATCTGTCTATTACCAACAACGAGCGTTACTGCATTTGTTATGATTATTTGAAACACCGTCAAGTTTAATCTTTTATCCATGAAACCAAAGCCACCATTTTGAGTGGAAATTGGCTGAATGCTCCCAACTTTTTTTCTTATTTCCCTACGTAGTAAATTACCAGGCGATTTCATTGAGTTCATCACTTCCAGTGACATTTCATAGTGTTTTGCAGCTGCGTTGATGGCTGTGAAAGTCAAATAGCAGGAGACAGGGCAGGATACAATACTCTTTACATTTTCGAAAACAACAATCTGATAAATGTTCACTGTATTTGCCAGCGCAATGGTAATGAGAAAGAGAGTGTAGGTTGGGCCCCACATGTGGTTATGCTCAAGCTGTAAAATCCTTAAAGCATTGTATTTTTTCAGTATGTCATCAATGTGTCCTTTGATAGATTGTTTGGTCAATCTAAAATTACAATGAAATAAAAAAAATATATGAGAAAACAGCTCATCCTGTAGGAAGGATAAAGGATGAGATGCTTCCACTATAGAGAATTTAGAGAATTCTTATGGAGAGAGTTCACTATATAATTTTGTGTGAGAAGTAAATGTTTGGAATTTATTATATACTCACGCTAAATATCTACTCATGACTTTCCCATGATAAAATATCATGAGAGCGAACCAATTAAATGTTGACCATTGAATGAGCCAAATGTATACTTGAATGGATCCAAGTATTAATTTTAAAAGGCTCATCATTGACAGTTTTGTGCCTGCTGATTCTATTAGCAGGGATGTTAAATGAAAAACCTTTTGGGGCCGTCTCAGTAGCCTTATGAAGTACATACTGGCGAAAGCAATGAAGATAATGGGCACTTTTCCAAGAGCATTTCCACTTCCATCAGAATTTGAATCTTTATTCCACGTGTGCTTCCACTTCGCAGAAGAATCTGTGTTAAATAAAATTGTTAAACATTTCTAAAAAAAATTCTAATATTTTCTCAATTTGAACTGTCCATTTGTTTGACAATATTAAACTTGCTAATATGTATAGGCATACAAATTCCATGTACCTTTACTATTCTGATCCAGCCAGGTAAGTCGATTCAAGTAGAGCCTCTGACCATTCCAGTTTTGCGTCATATCATAGAGAATTATCGTACTTCCAATAATGATCAAAATATAAATCTGCCAATCCGCTATCTCTCCTGCTCTCAATTTTTCTGGATGAAAGGACACAAAAAGAACGTACCGGTGAACCATGAAAATTGAATAAAAAATCATGAGAAAGGAATTGAAGATGCAGTGAGATTTCTTTATTTTTGATTCGTTGAGCTGGAAACGTTCCCCATTCCATTGGAAGGGAAATAAGCCCAAAACGTAGCAAAATTTCAACACTTTTTGAAAAAATCCAAATTCTTTGCTCATTTTGTCAAATTTGAAAGCTTTCTTGTTTTTCTAACCTAAGTTTTTACTCGACCACTGCTAATAAAGATAAGAGTAAACTAAATGAAACCAGACAGCAAATAATGCTCTGTACTTCACAACAATTTTATTAGAAGTTACTGGAATAATTATTCCAGCTAATCCCAGCATAATTAGTGGTTATATTGAGGCTTAACAAACAAGAAATCATAAACACGATGGTAAACGACCTATGATTTGCTTCAACCTACGTCAAATGTTTTCCATACCATCAAGTAAAGTCAAAACAATTGACTGAAAATTATTGACACAAAATGAGCTAATATGCGCTCTACAAAAACATTTTAAAGAGCGGATAAGAGTACTTAAATATAGCCACATAGGAAAATATTAATTGGACTTAAATTTAATTTATAATTGGGACAATTTATACGCTGATCGTCTCGTTATTTAAATATTTAATCAATCATTAGGGTAATTACTAGTGACGATTTTCCGTCCAAACTTTAAAATTAGAGTCATTATTATTTGCTTCTTCCCATAAAATTTATTTCAACCGTTTAAACCATTAATTTACAATTTTATTAATAATTACTTAACAACTGAACGAGACAAACTTTCCGACCATAAGAAATTAACATAACAGAAAAAAAGCAGTGAATTTAAAAAAAAACATAATATGAACTTTTCAATTACAATTTCAAATCCAATAAAATTGGGCATATGGCCAGACGTTTGTGTAGTTACCTACGCTGCACTGCAGTCTCACTAAAGAGATTTTTGTCTGGGAATTTTGTCTCTTCTTCCGAAATAACTATCGAAAAAGAATTTCACAAAGAGGACAAAATAGCACGAGTACATTGCCAGCGACCAGTAAATATTCCTTAGAGTAACATCGCATTCCACCTCCATCAGCTTCATTTTCAATGCGTACAGGTTAATCACCAGGCCCAGACACATTTGTAGAATCTAACAAAAATACGACAATTATTGGGGTTTCAAATAGTATGAAAATTTCCACAATCAAAATCAAAAGGAGCTCTGTAGTTTGTAAAATAAAATTATAATTTACGGCAAAAATAAAAAAAATAAAAATATGATGCAATTTTTAAGGTCCTAAAATTTTTTTATTCAAAAAATAGAAAAACAAATCGTTAAAATACTCCTGCCTAAATCCGAAGAAAATTTTTAAAGAAAAATGAAGCCTCAAATTCATGAAAAATCATAGATCTTAGTAGTTTTCAACTCACTTGAAGACTCGTGATAGAAATCGCAATGGGCTTAGCCACCTTAATTCCCCGAGCCCTTAACGCAAAGTAACTGTACATGACGGCGTGGACGGAAAAATTCATGCAAACAAACCATCTTGAAGTAGAAGTATATTGCTGTAGAGTGTACCAAGAATAAATAAGAACTGTCAAATGATGGAACCAATGGAGGAAAATCAAGGGATTTTTTCTCAAAACAATAAAAATCGTATCCACCAGCTCCGGCGCTTTTGAAATCACAAAGGCAAAGTACCAAAATTGCCAAGCTCTGCTGTGGTCCTCCCTAAAACAGAAAAAAATCTTTAGAATTTTTATCCCATCAAATTGCAACATGCAAATTTTTAAAAAGTTACTCACAATGGATTGCAAAATGAATCATGCAGCCCTTTGGCCCGAATCAAGCTCAATGTCTCCGGGAGCATTCGTATTGTCCCAAGAATTGAAAATCCCGCCAAAATCACATTCCACCAAAATAATGACAATTTCAAGTCAAATTCTCTTCTCTTTTTCATCCAATGTTGGAGTCCAAAAATCAGAGCAAGATAAATCCCCGCATAGGAGAATGTATCCGTCCAATGATTTTCCATCCAGTTTAGTGCTTTTTCTATGGAAAATTCTTTCTCGAATTCGAATAAAACAACTTCTCTTTCTCTTGAAGCTTCCATTTCTCTTAAATTAAATTATTACTAAAAATTTTCACAAAGTGGAATAAAATTACTTTTGATGTGTCAATCACAAAATAATATTTTAAACTGACTGAATTCCTAAATGACAGCTGTTCGTGTCAAAATGCTAAAAGTAAGAGGAAAGGGGTCTGCTTTTGGGTTTTATAAAGATTGCGTGACGCATTCAAACTCGTGAGAAATTCCTTATCTCAGAGTTACTCATCATGCTAAAGGATCAGCTGAGGAAATTATTCGAAGATTTTACTATTAAGAAAAATACTTAAAATATGTAAAAAGCCGTCTTTAGAAATGCCGAGAAAAATTATGTGTGCGTGCATGTATAATGTGGTCTTTGTTTTATTCAATCAGTTGCTCTGTTACAGTTCCCACGTGTTATATCCTTCAATAAATTTTTATATGAAAAGACGTTAAAGTTTAAGAGAAAACTCTTATTTTCATTTGATGGGATTTCATATAATTGGAGAATGGGTGGCCCATTTGGTGTGAATGGAAATAAAAGATTAATAAACTTGAAGCTTTTCATTAAACCGCTTCATTCAAGGATTTTTCAAAGCATGTTACTCACATGCATCCTTTTTTTCTCAAATGATCGACATTTTTACTATCGCTCAAATCATGTTACATTTAATTCATTTGTACATTTCAGGTGTTATATACATCCTTACTCAAAAGGCCTATCTATATGGATAGCCTTGCAAATATCATCGATATAATTTTAAGCTTAAAATAATGTTGAAAAAATCCAATAATTTTTATTGGTGCTACCAGCTCTACATAATTATGACTTAGAAATAGGCTTCTTCTAGATTTCTTTTAGGCCATTTTGCATGATCGTACAATAAGTCCATTCCACCAGGTTTTAAACCCCTTGAAAATAAAAATTTGGCTAATATGCAGTTCAGCCTGAGCAAATATTAAGCCAGTTTAAGGAAAATTTCCACAAAATCCCAATGTCCCGTGTATACATTTCCTCAATTATTATTGATGATTTTGTCGGTATTGCTGTAAAATATTATATAGATTTGGAAATTAATAAGTTAAATCAAATAAAAGTTAGGTAAGTAACAAAAACATTTATTTTCTGCATGTACAACCATGGGGATGGCCAACATGCTACATGACATACGTAAAAGAACAGTATTTTGAATAAATTACAGTTTCTGGAAAATATCTATATTTACATATCTGCGAATGAGAAAGCAAGTAAATAGTTAAATGCATTATCCAAAACAGTGACAACAAAAGTCTTTGCTACTCCTTCAAAAATCCCACAGAAAGGACCAGAGTGAATAAACAATGCCCTACTTTTAAAGGATCTATCTGTGGGACAACTTGCGTGTCTCTGACCTCACGTACCGTTTCCACTTGCTACTATACCCCTCGTTCGCAGCAGGACAGATTCCACATATTTAGACTCAGACATTTCCAAATAATTTATTGATAAAGTAACGGATGACTCACAGCAACCATAATCAACGTAAAAAACAAAGATGTGCACAAGCCACAAGCATCAAAGCAACGTACACGAACTATACGGTCCATTCGAGCACACCCACTTCGTGTAGCTTCGCAGGATTTAGCCGGATTATTGCCAATTAGGTTCCCACGCGATGCGGTCGGCTACCCAAATGTTTCCTATTTGGAAGCTTTTAGCCACCCTAAAATGAAGGGCCTAAAGGTACCCGCACAAAAGAT
>JAQFXU010005256.1:0-11954 GCA_034693705.1 Spatulosminthurus flaviceps | reverse complement strand
ACCCGTGGAATTTGGTACAATATCTTTGTACCACTGGACAGCTTGCGTAGCAAATTCTTTCGTCAATGTGTTGAAATCCATTTTTATCTATATAAGCTAAATCATGCTTTACTTGATAGTCAGTTGATTATTGCCTCATTCTGTCGGTTTGTTACTTGGTCTTAATAAATTTCTTTGATTATTACTAAAACACTTGATAACTTTCCTTATGCTCGCAGTAATATTATGTTTCACACGTAATATAACTGAAGTTATATATCTTTTATCAATGAAATGATAAGCACAAAGAAATGAAGTTCAAACTCATTTTGGGGGTCATGAGCTACATCAATATCAATCAAATAAAATGATAATATTTTATAAAATTCTCGCTTGGTGGGAGCAAAACCCTTAAAAACATAAAAAATATTCTTTCGCATATGCGCTTCACTAAAATGACGTCAGCTCAGAGATTACGAACCAAAAGTAAAATAATGAAGTAATTATATCCTTGTATGACTTTATCCCTCAATCTGGGGGACTGGTTTACTACCAGCCGTCTATTAACTGGTTCGGGAATAGAAAGTTGTTGACGTCAGCGTCGAGTATTGTCAGCCAAAAAGCATGGCTTCACAAGGAGATGTCTGTGACCATGCGCGTAAAAAGAGTTGCTAAATGAAAATAAATTGGGATGTGCTGTTTTTGGAAACGAAAGGTGTTTGAACCCAGTTTTGAAACGGAGGTAGATTTCTCTTCTAAATCGTTCACGATATCTACTTTATCATCCTGCAAATCAGCTTGGAAATTTCATTAAGAGCGGCCCAGCCATTTAGGAAATACTTTCAACAAATTATGATTTTTGATGACAGAATTCATTCGTTACAGTAGTAATGTCACAATGACCGCTTTACCAAGAGCTTCGTTACCCCTAAAAACATCCAGACATTTTGAAATTGTATTTGCAATCGGAATCGATCCTTGGATTTTTAATCAGCGAACTTGAACTGAATCGAGAACTTCTGGAACGCTCCTATCTAAAATAGGATCTACAAACTAACCCGCTAAAATAAAAGCAATATGCTGAAAAGTTTCTTTTCATAGTAATGTTCCCAAAATTAAAGAAAATGAAGTTTACGTGCGTATGCGAATACAAGTAATAGCCCCAAAATAAAATGTTGTTGTTATTACCAGAAGAAAATAACCGGATCCTGCTTTTATCAAATAGTAATTTGTAGACAAACTGGTTTATTTCATGACATGACTTGATTCCTATACATGCTCAATCGGTCCGGATTAATTTACTCCGAGAGTTGTTTCCTTTCATTTGGATTATCACAGAAGTAAAGCAAGGTTTACTCTTGCCGCTGAGATTTCTATATACACGAATGTAATGTACTACAATCTCACCAGCGAGCCAGAGATGCTCCTGCTCTCCCATTATCACCGGTTCTATAGACCCAGTTTTTGGATTTCAACCTACTAATAATATCTAATAATATATACTTGAATGCAATGTAATATTCCACAATGATTAAGCCTCTGCTAAATAGATTGTCACACAGGCCATTCCTATGTTTTAGTAATAATTTTTGTATATGTAATATTTTCCAAGTACCTGTAGCTATACAAAGTGAAGAGAGTGACAGTTGAAGGGAAATAATAATTCTTGTAATAATAATACTATACTTCTGCTCCCATCCCATCATCTTCGTAACGAACAAGCTCTGCTTTCACCGTTGATAAAGTCCAAGTTGTATGAGATGGGAAATAGAGATGCATTGTGATGTCTGTCGATATAACGGAGACTTGGCTACCCCTACGGTAGCTCTCTGCAATTTTAATAACAGCCACGGATTTCTCGTTAATATATCTTCCACTGACGGTACTACATCCTCATATGTGAGGTTCCTATACTCACACGTATATTTGTAGTAAGATAGAGGACTGGTGGGGAGGCAGAATTTTATATATAGTAGAAGCTTGTAGGAAGAGTTTCTCTCGGTAACTGTCGTTCATCATCATGAGTCTTCTGCTCACAAAGATTTTCTGCGTATAAGCTGAGGAAATGCTCAGGCGAGGCGTAAAATTACCCTCTCCCTGTATATGCCTTACTGGTTTGCCCTTTTTTGCTTGGATGCACCAATTTCTTTGTTTGTCCTCTATGTAAGTAGAGCTTACTCACACAAACATAGTATAGGAAGTTAGGTGTGTGTACTCGGCCAGCAATAGGAGAGGAAATTGCCTTTGGATATATGTTAGTAAGAGTAAATTCCTGTAAGTACAAGAGGAACAAGGACGGTGGGCACTCCCGGAACGACCCTGATGATGAGACTCGGAAAAACATCTCTGTGCTAATAGTACACTGAGATTGTCCTCAATCAAATAGAACAGTCAACATGTTCAACTGACACGACTCCCGGCCAAAGAATATACAGAAAAAAAGATTCTCCACTAGAGTTTCTGCCCCGCTCTGTACGCAATTCTTTCTATCACTTCTTCTATATTATAGATACAGGCAGTATCTGTGATCGTAGTAAAGTAGCTTATCACGCTACACCCATGCAACCTCATACTCATCACTGTTTTGTCTATCCCTCCCGTTTCCATTAGCTATAGAACGTCCCCCAGAATATTGAGTATATGAATCTTGTCATCGTAGATTATGGAGGACTCTGACTGACTGAGCATATAACCCATACCATCACCATCATGAAACTTTTTTTCCTCTTTTTGATCCGCCTTCATTCCATGCATTAAAAAGTATAAATGGATTTTTCCTGAATTTTAAATACCAAAATATTTTTTCCTCAAAATATTCTTCAATAAATGCGTTTGTTTACTGGTGATATGATGATGACGCAAATGGAGGAAGCAGGGGCCAGAGGCGTGGTAGGGCTGCTTTGTGGGAAATCTTTCAAAATTCTGTCTTTCATGCACACGTGAGTGGGGCTTGACAAAAATAGACGAGCGTTAGTGAAAATGGTGGATTTATTTAGGAGTATAGATAGTGTAGGAGAAGATCAAGGGAATAGAGAATGGATGGGAAAATGGGTTGGCGCAAGCTACGCTTGTCAATTGTATTTGTCTTCAAAGATAGAATCCTATTATCTTTTTTTACTATCAGCTGGATTTAGTGCTTTCTTTGACAACTTAAAATTACTTTGGACAGGAATTTTCATTCAATTATTGTCGGTATTTCCCAGCTCTTCGGTCACATCCAATTCTCTCTCCAGTAATGTACTGATCCTCAAATGATTAAGACAGCCATTTTGGGGGAGTTGGCTCCATTTGGATTTTCCTAGGTTGTTAGGAGCCATTCTAAATTTATCCTGTCTTAATTTTATTATTATTTAAGGACTCGCAGAGAAGCCTTTCCTTCATCCCACGATTATAAGAATGTCTCCCGTTCAAAGATCTTTCTCGTCTCATGATTATTTCCACAGATTTACAAGAGAGGTGTTTATCATGTAACCTCTGAGCTCCCAATTTTAGCTCAAAATAAGTTTTTGCCATTTTTTTGCGATTATTTTTAGCATATTTATCTACTTCCCTCAAATTCACCATCTCGAACTATCAAATTACTATAAAAAATCAATTTTACTTATGAAACTCCAAATGAATATTTTTAAATTGAGTTTATAGCATTGAGATTTTAACTTTTTACAGGTCCTTACTTGCAAAATCGTATTTATCTGGAGATTTTGTCTGTAAGGATAAATTTGAATGTAAAGGCTCATCGGAAGTTCAAATCTCAATGCTAAACTACATTTAAAATTTTGAATGGACGTTTTTGAGCCTTCGAGTAATAACTGTTCATGATTTGAAAATTCTAATGATAATAATAATAATTTTACTTGTGTCGATTATTTGGCATCATTTTAACACGCAATCACGTGCCATATTACAAAAGCATAAGTATGTTTTGAAATTAATGTAATAATTATTGTCGGATGAATTAACTTGCACTTTTCACATTTAAAGGTTACACTAAAAATATTACATTAGAATAAATTAGTTACACTACTCCCACTCACAGTCAAGACTATCAGCTGATGTTAACTAAGAGAAAACATTGCTATTCCTTGTGGTTTGAGAGTTGCAGGAGGTTTTTCTTAGTCTACAGTTGCCTTAATATTATTTTTATATTTAAGATTATTCGTCAAAATTCATAGTAGAACTTCCTCATTTTAGAGGCGTAGCACCAAAAGTAATATAAATCTCTGTATTCTTTCGAGGTTTTATCCTGTAAATATTAATTTCATGTAGTTTTGTCTTGTTATTTGCATCTCACAGTTAAACAAGGAGCTGCTTCCTGGCTCTTTGATAGGAAAAATCTAATGAAAGAAACAAAAACATTTTAATATGTAATGTAATTATTTAGCATGGAAACTCCTGTGAATTGCAAAGCCATTTGACTGCTCTTTGTGGGATTAGGGAGTACAAAGCATTGAAATGAGAGAATGGATGGCTGTACAGTAGGAATTGGGGATAGAAATATATTGACTCTGATATGAGATAGGAATAGAAATAGATACATATCAGGCTGCTCCTCATCCCTTGCTTACCTTTTGATCACTGGTGCTACCTCAAATAGGAGGGAATTGGGTTGTGAGAAAAGGGAGGAAGATCTGGGAGTATTTAAAGGTTTGTGTATTTGTCAATGCATTGGAAAAGTCTTGAAAATAATGCTCTCGGCCTTCTACGCACTCACGAGTGGAATGTTATAATGTAAACGTAGAAATAATTAATTTTAGGTAAAGCTTTTAGCCTGTTCCACTCATTTGAATGATGTGGTAGACACATTCTTTCTTCCTGGTGGTTTCCCCTTGAATTACGCTGCGCTGGGAAAGTTGACAGTAGTTGTAAAAGTTGAGTCCCTTGACGTCAAGGGAAGCTTCTGCTAGAAAAAAGGTGTACGCGTAACTTTTTTCAAATTGACTCTGGCTTTCATTTGAGAAGAAACTAAAGTAAAAGTAGGATGCTGGGAATTCCTCATATTGCTTAATAATGTAAAATTGAAATTTGCCCTATCTCCACCATACATATCTGCTTGTGATGTTGAGCAAATAATGGTAGTAAAATTGCAGTATAAATGACATGTTTTTCTCTACTATGTGTGAGAATTGGAAATGTAGTCCAAGTTTTTCCTGACTACTAAAAAGTCCGACAGTATGTATTATAGTCAAGTTCTGCCTCTCTTTACTTTCTTCTGGTTTTGCAATGTTATATACATAGCTATATATGTATATTTGGACTGATTCTCTTTTAGATGATATTGATTGTGTAAATAGAAAATCATTGTGAGAGAGATGCAAAAGAAAGAAATGATATGGAGGAGCGAGGGTAGGAAAATCTGGCAGGAATATTTACTCAGCTATTTTTTCCTACTCTTCTCATACTTAATGCGATTCACTGGCTGGGATTTCCCATCATCGACCTACTATCCCTACCACCACTGTAGCTTTGCCCTCTTAGCACAACTCACACTTTCCCCTGTCTCTTCAAAGCTCTTACTACTGCCAATATTGCATTAACTGAATGATGCTCCGCAACTAAGCGTTTCATTATTGTATAAGGGCCTGTCTCTATGTATTTATTTCCACGACCACTGTTGCTTTTCTCCCTTATATCCACTTCCCACTCACTTCTACTACTTGTACCTTTTCCATAGCTCCAATGTTTGCTCCAAGGACTTCTTCTAGACTATTTGATGATTAGTCTTTGATACTATTTTCGATATTTTTTAATACATATTAACTTTACCTTGTGTACATATAGTGCTTCTGTTTCAAGTCATTTGGAATTTCAACAGAAATTGGCCAGAAAGTGCTTCAATTAGACGTGGGCTATTGACTCCAGATTATGAGTAAATAGTGTTTTAACATTGTTTGAATGGGCTTGTTCTTTTCTGTTGATAGTGAGCAAATAAATAAAGTAGAACATTTTTGACAGAGAACACAGTAACATTGTATACAATTATTATATACTAAAGCTATAGACTTATCAACCATAGACTGGGAATTGTAAACAAAATTATATTGAGCTAAACCTGAACAAGAAAAGTTCACGGAGAGCCAATAAGGAAGAGTCGTTCTATTTTTTAGCAATTTTTCGCGTTGATTTCAACTGTGCATTTAATTACATTGGTACTAACGAGTCTATTAGTTTGGTGTGAAAAGTTGCAAAATAACAAAATTGTTATTATTTGTAGATAGGCCTGATAGCATGGTGCCTTGTCTCCCTTCTACCACATTAGGCATGGTATTTATGAGGTAATTTAGGGGTAAAATATGCATAATATTGCTCATATAGCTTTAGTTGATATTACCGCACAGTTGAAGTAGACAACATTGACGCACCGCAGACTTTGTTTCATATTTTCTTGGCAATGTCTTTGAAGGGAAAGTTTTTCCTTGGCTCCTCTTCATGAAAGGAAATGTAGGGTGGGAGGTTAAAGGTAGGGAAGGTTTTCCCTGGGAAATTTCCACGTACAAAAAGTTACATATTAGAATTGTGTAGGAATTGATAGTTGGAGTTGATACATATGGACCAACTAAAGTTGTAAGTGTGGCGTATCTTTGTTGAATTCAGCTCAATTTTTCTCCGTTCATCTTTATTTTTTTGGCTGGTTGATCTGGCCGGGGTTCTCTTTATGTAAGCGATTCACGCTCCCTTTGTTGATCCATGAAAAGTTTTCTGGGCTCCTTACGTGGCTTCCTTATTTTCTCTATTCTCTTTCCCTCTCTCTACTACCACTTTCTCTCTCTCTCCGACTCCCTCCAGACTGTCTATGAGATAGGACTTTCCCTGAAAATTCCCAGCTCTTTTCCTCTTTTATCGGTTGTTTGGCTAACGGTCTCCTTCTCAATTGAAGGCAACAACGACTTTTACCCTTATTTGCCCTCCTCTCCCTGGAATCAAAATTGCAAATTTTTTGTTGTTCGTGAAGGGATGTTGTAGTCTAAATAGGGCAAATACTGATAATTCCTTTTTTTTTTTTACATCTAATCCCTTCCCCAAGCTCTTTGTATGCACGGAAGAATGTATGTACAATGACAGTACGTGTGCTATATTCTGGCTTTAAATACTGCTAATTGTTATATGTATATAAGTAGAAATTCTCCAAACCATAATACAATTTAAGAACGTATTTTAATCGGAATTAGAGGGTAAATCGCTTGAAAATGGTTTTATAAAAAATTAAGCCGTCAATTTTTTTTCACGGGATACAAAATCCTATATTGTAAAATATATGAAATTTATACATATATTGTCACATTATTTGTCTTGAATTTAGCTCTTTTCATGTAGAATCTACTTAAATGGTTTTATGGTCCATTGTGAAAATAAAAGCTAGTAGTTTTTTTATGGCTGATAATATGGTGTTGTAGCATCCGAGAAGATTACAGAGGTAGACCTAGAGAAGAAAGAGCCTCATATTAAATACTGTGGGGAGGAACGGTCGTTCGGAGGAGGAAAAAAAGAGAGAAGCTCGACAAAATTCCAATAATCTCCCGTCGACTTAAGTTGTGGAAAGCGTTCGAATTTTTTCCTTGGAAATCCAATCTAGATACTGAACATAGAGATAGGCAATGTGTGTGTGTGTATGTAGAGCAGTAGAGAGTGGGGTTGGGCAAGTCCCAATCGCTCTCCTTTGTCTGCATCCCTCGTCCCATATAAGAGCTCTGCTTTCACTTTCTTCTCCCATCCACACACTCTCTCTTTTCCTTCCTTCCTTCTTAACCTCCATCCCATTGTACACGCACATGAGAGACTTGGAGAGCACCAGCAGTGCTGAATCGGTAGTGGTAGTAGAAGGAGAGACAAGAGCAATCCTCAGTATTATTGCCAACGATAGCCAATGGATTTGAGTTAACACGCAGTGGCGAATCTTCTATTTTGCCCCTTTTACTCTTCTCCAAAACTCTACAGACCCAACTAACTTGGAAGAAGGTTCATCCTCTCAATTCTCTGCCCAAAAGAAGAGGAATCTGGTGGAAACAGGCTCGGCATCCTTTGCTAAAAACTTTTGTTTTCTACGACTCTTCGTTGCGGACTCGTCCTTTTAGTCCTGTGGAATCATTTGGGATGCACTCGCTCTTATTTCTTTACACTCTGCCAGCACTTGGAACATTCTCTGGGTACAGATTAGCTTCATCCTATAGTTTTTCTTTTACAACGTATGAGACACGCAGAGCTCTGTCTTTATAGTTGTTGTAGATAAGATGACTGAAACTTAAAAGACAAGAGGACCAGTTGGGATTCCATGAGGGAGGACAAATTTCTCTCAGACTATATTCCAGACCTGTTCCATCTTACACCCTTCCTACTTGATGAGTTTTCGCAAGATGAATGAACTTTCCTGATGAAAAGGAACGGCATGAATATTGACTGCCGCTCTAACTAATAATGATTGCAATATTTTAGAGGGAACAGGCTACGAGCTTACATTTTCCTTTGTACCCTTCACAGTTTACATCGCTCTGGATTATATAGCCAAATGAGTCACCTTTGAACTTGCGTTTGGCTGTGAGAACCTTTTCCGGATTTCCTTTACAATAAATTCAACTTTTACCTTGAAGGAATTATCAAGATTACTATACAGATTGTTTGGAGTAACTTTCCTGGTTATTTAGGGAGGATACTCAATTATTATGAAGGATTATGAAATAGGCTGTATGAGAGGTTGGACGTATATAGGAATCTATAGGGAGGAATTGAATATTAAAGTTAGTTAGTGTGGAAGCGGGGGAAAATCAAGGATTTTTTGTGGTTTTGTTTGAAGAAAAATAAAGTGGTAGCTTGTGTGGCTCACCACCCAAGATTTCTTGATAACCTCTTGTCCTTAAAGAATTAGTGAAGAGAATTGAAGGGAGTTGAAAACGTGACGAATCTTTTGTATTTGTTCAGGACGAGTGGAGTAAACAAGAAGTTGGGAAAGAGTTATATTGAATAATGATTAGACTTCCCCTTTGCACTTCCATCTCTCTCCCAGAGAGAAGGAGAGTAAAACTTTAATTTAAGAAGACAACTTGAACACTATTATGACAAGGAGAGGGATAAGGAAATATTTAGGATGGAGTGAAAGGAAAAAGAAAGGCTTGTATATTTGTGAGAATTTCTTCCCTTTAAGAAATTTAGCCTTTTGCGTATGGCTCTACACTATCGCTCATAGGAGTAGTAGTGCTGACGTCAAACGATAATTAATTTATCTCTTAGTTTAGCCCTCTTGTCAGTTATATTTCTTTGGGAAATTCTCGTCTCCATTAACTCCCTGTCCACCTCTTTTTATATAAAATATATGTATATGAAGATACTCCATGAAATTACAAGGGAGTGTCAGAGTCTGAAGGGAAAAAGACTTTCTCCTTCCTTTTCACTTCCCATTACTTTCACCAGTCCGGAAAAATAGGGTCTGAGCTTCTTCTAAAATGAGACCGGAAGGAGTGAGAGCAATCAGTAAGATTTTTTATCTTATGTTTTCCAACCCCAATTTTATCATTGAAGCTGAAAGAAGAGTTCAACTCCCAGGACCCTAATTCCCGGGTAAATAAGTCAACAAAACGGGATTGTGAACTGTGAGGGTTTAGTTATTGGAGATTCTCGATTTGATTGGGAAGCGGGAAAGAAAGGAGTCGTGCCAGGGCAGAGTTAATGGCATTTTAGAGTGTATTTATGAACCATGAATTTTTACATGCATACAGAAATGTAATGTAGCAAGAAGGGAATTCAAACAGATGTGCAAGATAATACGTGGATTTAGTGAAGGCTTACAGTTTGTATTAACTTGCGCATTCCTACAACTCTCTCATTCTTTTTCAAACAAATGTACGCGGCCGAATGTATGGCAAAAAGTGATCAGCCATTTTATAAGCTCTTCATTAATACACATACATTTCCATCATTTTGATTATTTTCATTCCTCAAAAGAGGATGTGAAAATGAAATCCACGGGATGCCCAGCCACACAGTCAGATATCTCAATACTTTTCTCTTTCCATAGAAAAATCTCATATCTGTAGTTGACTCACTAGTCCAAAGAAACTTCAACTACCGCCTACAGCGGACGAACGAAATTCCATTCGCACTGTTTTAAAAACAACTCCAACTCGTATCTATTTAAATTTATCAATCGACCAACAAATTCTGAGAATAGAAAATGGATTTTCCGCAGAGGTAGAAATTAATGTTCAACAAATATCTACATTCAAAAATATGTCAAAACCTACCCACAAAGATGATTACTACAAAAATGAACACTGAGTGCCTAATCCCATATATTGGAAATTGGAACAGATTAGCAAAATATTAACGTAGAAAGTTGAAATGGAAAATCTCATTCCATGCCATTCCTACACTCAAAACAGAAGGAGCTGGACTGTGCAAAATTCAGCGGAACAGACCGAATCTACCGAAATCTTGTAAAAGAAGGAATAAAAATGAAGGTCACCTAATACAAGGAAGGACACAAATACAATACAAAACGTCCGCCATTGCAAGGCTTACAGAACGAAAAACAGAGCCCATCAAATTAATTGATAAGAATAAAAAAAGGAAGGAATTCGGGGGAATAACAAATTTTCAACGACTTTGTTTGCAAGATCTAGAGGGAAAAATCAATAATTAACTAATTATGTGATGAACTTCCAACAGGATTTTTATAGAAGATTATAGATTGAAAAAAAAAGCCTTAAAAATAGTGATATTATCTTGAAAGGGAATTTAACAAACTTAATGAAGCATCATTCTGAATAGGAAGTCACTGAGCCGTGTTTTTACCCTTCACGATGACCCTTTATAGTCTGTGACTCTGTGATCAAAACTAGTCTCACCAGAACCACGTATACCAATTATTTTTACTAACATGGTTGAGTCTAATACTACTTACATGTGCACATTACTGTCCTAAATATGTATCATTGCCAGAGGTACTCATAAAAAATGGGAACTCTATCCAGGCGCAGCTACCCTAAAGTAACATTCCTTGTATGAGCATACGTGTTATGTACATTTGAAAAATATGCGCACACTTCCGTTACACGAGGGTATTAGTTCAGTGAACTTTGAGCATGAAGTTGGGATTTTTTTATCGTAACGTCATCCTCTCAACCGTACATATTATGCTACATCCGCACTACATGCTAAAAGGTTTGACTTGTCTCCTTTGGATACTTCCTCCCTCCAATTTCTTCATCCTCTACTTTCCTTTCCCTTAAAGAAGCTTATCAAAGGTAGAAAAAACAAAAAATGAAAGCATAACTATGTATCATCTTCTACTTACTTAGGCATTATAATTACTTGTTACATTTTCCTACGCAGTTCTTTCAAACTAAATATTTTTTTCCCATCAGAACATACATGTGGAATACCCTATAGGTATGTATTTCTAAGACAAATAGAAATCTTGTGAGATTTTTCAAAGGCAATTCAGGAGTAAAGTACATGGTTGGAAGAACATCCATGGGAGTATTACTGAGACTCACTTCAAAACATGACAATCATTAAGGATGAGGTATTAGACGAGTGTTGGAGTGGTACTTAAGGTTCCACGAAATTCCAAGTTTGATCCCAACGAATTTTTAATTGAAACTTGTAAGCTCAAATTTAACTTTATGTTCAAACCTATTTATGGATTCGCATTCAATATAAAATAGAATACCAATGTAGAAATCTCCATATATTTGTGTTTTAAGTAAGAAATAAGATACAGTTGGGCTAATTCCTTTAGTTCTTTCAGCTAAAATGTAAAGAATCTTCTTTGGAAGATTTTATTCAAACTTTCACTTGAATTTTTTAAAGGAAAGCCAAAATATAAAGAGGGGAGCGGGGAAAATTATTTTCTCTTATTTTCACTTTTGGGTGAGTAGAGAATTTTTATGCAAGTGTGATCCTTGGAGAGTCCCATAACTTTTAATGACTAATAATAATGAGCAAATTATGACATAGCCTTGTGGTGTTGGTACTTGAGAGTTGAC
>JAQFXU010005255.1:0-11954 GCA_034693705.1 Spatulosminthurus flaviceps | reverse complement strand
ATGAGGCCGGGAATCGCCGAATTTTAACCCTTTCGCACCAAATTGCGGCCAAACCAAGGCCCACGCAGAAATGTGGTTGTAACCATTGAAAAGAGCTCAAAAAGACCTTTTCAAAGAGTCCTTGTTCATTAAAATCCGAGTGTTACATGAAAAACGGGTGCATTGTAAGTAAAATACAGCTGTGGTATTATTTTGTAATAACCAGAACTTAACTATGAATATGGTCATCATCTAACCCGTGTAAGAAATAATTTAATATGTATTGATTTCAGTTATATGCCTATACCAGGAATTTCGGAAATTTGCTTTCTCATCCTCATTTATGCGCGTCAAAATGTTAATTGGGTTTGATGTAATCATAAAGTAATAATTACCGTTAATGTAAATCAATATGGGGGTGGTCATAGTTGCTAAATAACAGGTTTTTCAAGGTTGATTTTCATGCTGTATGGTGTTTTGCCGGTGTATGACATAATAATAATTGCATCTGTTACCTTCCAAAGTATACGTGTGCGTTTGGAACTTGTAACTAATCAACTACGCCTAGAGCTAGTTACTTGGAGATTGATTGGAACTGAATGTAATTGAAAGCCGTTACATAATTATTATTGGAAGGTTAAAGTATCTGAGTAATAAAACTGTCGCAATCAATTGAATTTAGTCCAGTTAGCGATAAATATTTTTAAGTATTTCAAATCAGCTGATTTAGTTTTTAAAAGTTGAACTACACAAAATAATATTTGAGCGAACGCCGTTTTGTGTCCCGAACCAAATTTACTAGTACATTAGGACGGATATTGAACTTCGTAAAACATTTTCCCAATAGTAAATAACACCTGTCTTGTCAATGAAGGTTACTGTCCCCATAAGTTGTCTCATGGGTTTTGGGCCTTGAGTAATTATATGATGACAATTGTTGATGGACAATGAGCATTGTTGTCCCTCTACCTTAGTTAATTTTAGTTATCTAACAATGAATCTTATTAGCACTGGGTTTAGTAAAATGTTGAAAATGAAAGCACGTCTTTACTCAAATGTAGCTACCTGTATTTAACCTGATTACTTAATTTAGAAATACTATTGATTCTAATTAATGTACCCTGATTTATATAGAAAAGAAATTCGTCTATGAAAACTCTCTTCATCTGTTGTAAGTATGTAAACTATACACGCAATAAATGTTCAATGTTCTATTTCTACAAGAGTAGTCGCATTTGATTTCGTATGTCGCATTACATACTATTGTTAGTATTAAATCAACAATAGCTATAGTTACGCACTTATTTCTTCAATCTGATAGTCGAAAACGTAAGTACGCAATGGAAAATGAAAACACGTTGATCCTCATTGACTCATTACGTCATTACTACCCAGATGAATTTTATCAGATAGTACGACTATTATCGCGCAAAAGCATCTACTTGTGAAGTATTTCAATTTTCAATGTAACTGTTATACCAAATGCGACCATCTAGGCGTTAATGTCGTTACACTCCATGAGCATATCGTCGGCTAAAGTGCAAAAGGATTTATATGCAAAAATCATTAATACGAGATAGTTCCAACTCTGTGCGCTTACAATTCTAATGCAAAAAGGGGCTATACGCATTCCCGCAGCTGATTGCATGGCTGCGCTTCTGTACGTACATGCACAGACTTGGCTCCTTTGAAAATTAAGCGATCGCTGCATATAGCCCCTTCTTGCACAACGCTTCTAAAGTTATGGCCCCTTTTGCACTTTAGCCGACGATATTTATAGCTATATATTTTTGCCTTTAGTTATGACAGGATCGAAAATATCACAAATGTACTTTTGTTGTATGAGAATGTAAAATAATCATTGCAGCGATAGACAACAATGTGTACAAAAATTTATGCATAAACTGCGTTTTGTGGATCTGTCAAATCAAACTTACAATACCCCATTTTTCAGTGATGTGAACATAATAATTATTCCGAAATTTACTATCAACAATAAAAAGAGCAGTAGCAATAATAAACCAGGTATAAATTACTAATAATGGCTGGGAATTAATAGCGAAGTTATTACAAACCACGAACTTCGAGAAACGATTCCGTTTTATACACAAACGTGTACAAAACACCAACAAAAGAGTAATTTATAACTGCTTTTTTATTATTAACAGCTACCTAGTTACAACGATATTCAGTTTTAAATAATAATAATACGAGCATTTACGAAAAACAAATGTATATATATATATATATCTATATTTTAATATAATAAAAATTATAAACAGTGATCGTAAAAACCCTCCTGTTGTAAGGGTATGATATAGATTATTAAGAAAAATTTTTGGGCGGTTACATATCTACATACTCGACACACCAAAATGTAGAAAATTGTTTTATCATTTCTTTTCCACAAGTTTTCCATCTTAAACATTCTGTAAAAACTGAGTTTTCACTAAACCAGTAAAAATATGAATAATAATACAATCATGGAGACAACGTGCGCCTTAGATTAGAGAAACGGACTTCGCAATAATGTTAACAATAAAATTGTTTAATTGTTTTTTACAACGAAGTAGTGGTAATAGTAGAGTATAGGAGTAATAAACGGTAGTAAATATTGCAAAGACGCTCATCTAAGCCTTCTAGCGTTGTTCTTTTTCGGTAAAGTCGAGGATGGTGGAGGAGTTACTTTAGCCTTTGATCGCAGAGTTCGTCCTGCTGCAGTGTGAGTTTCTTCGTGCTCCGTGTGGTTATCATTATTAGCTACAACCGTTCGCTTTCTGCACGAAAACAATTAATTTATTATTGAAAATTGTTACCTTTTAAAAAATATATTTACGAAAATCTGATGCACTTTTTTTAAACTAAAGAGATCAATTCTTCAAACTGCTCACAATACCTTAATATTTTCGATTCGACAGCAGTTAAGGTTGGAGGAGTGTCTGAAGGGGATGATGGTTCCTCCCCCTCTGCGGATATTGAGTGTGCAACCAAATTATTATTTTCTGATGTTTCATCATCCTCTAAATGCTCCTCATCATCCATACTGGTTTCATCCACTTCCATTAACTGAGCATTTCCCTCTTGTCCTTCCGTACTTTGATCCTCTTCTTCATTGCTTTCCAAAACCAACTCGGTTTCCGCAGGCCGTTTTCTGTTAACGTTTAACGGTAGTCAAGGATGTGAGAATTCAGTAATAACGGTAGGCTACCAAACTTACATTTGAGAAGACCAATAATAAATACTTACCTCGATTTGGATGTCAGTATCGCTTCTTGAGATTTAGCTTCTGCAGCAACAGCAGTGGTAGTTTTTGAGCCTGGTTCGGAATTTTTACCCCCAGCTTCATCATCTTCAGGCTCACTTTCACCGCTCTGCAAAGAAAAGTAATCATATTCGCAAATGCTATAATACTGTTACAGGCAGGCAGTATTAGGTGAGCAAAATCAAGTTTCCCACCAAATTACAACTCAACGAAACTTACTTTAATTCCAGGTATTTCAAGGCGTGTGGCGTTTGCATCAGTGGGCTGGAACATATGAGATAACAAATATGAAAATGAACAACAACGCACTGGAAATTGTGAACATTTTGCTTACGAAACTGAAAATTGTCAACATTATTTGATTACCTGTGCATCAATAGATATATTTCCATGCTCATCCTTTAAAAAACAACAAATAAAGTCAGAATAAACTTGCTTTTTTAATACTGGGAAATTACTGTAATTTACAGTAATACAAAATTACCATTACAACTTGATCTCGTTTGGCTCGTTTACTTCGTTTGGACCCCGCATCTTGCACTACTGACACTGTTACCCCAGCTTTTTTAGGTGCTGCGTATTGCATGTCATGAGGTAAATAGGAGCGCCTAAAATCCCGTAAAGATAACCGATCAAATGCTGAAAACTGCATGCTGTACGATCCCGCATTTCGTATAAAGCAAAAGATTTATGTTTGTATTTACGTGTTGGTGTAAAATGGATCTTCATTTCTTTTGAAATACATAGGTGGAATGCGAGGCTCTGACGGGTAGTCTTTCATTTCAAAGCTGGTGGACCGCTGCAGTATGAGTCCCAAGGCTATGTCACATATTGCATACATTTTCTGCAATAGAAAATGACAATATAATTGAATCACACCGCCAGTTTACATCACCATTTTATTCCCTACTTATTAAGTAAGTTGAATTCTTTCTTACTGCATTGGCTTCTTCGTTTTCAGGATCGAGAGCATCTGTGTGATTTTTCATCCTTTCCACTAAAGTCTTATAAAACCCGAAGGAGTAACTGTCATTCTTGATAATCAGTGGTTCAAGAATAAACCAGAGGCACTCTTTGATTTCAGCCTAAAAATAAAAACCAGAAGATAAGATGCTTCCGCGCAATCCACTTACAATAATAGGCTCGCACGTGCATTAGAGGACTCCGTATGCAAACGAATTACCAGCTGTTCCTGGTCAACGTGTGATGTATATTTAGGATTGTGGGCAAGAACGGGGACGGAAAAAACGAGCATGTAGTCCGGCATTATATGTGGCAGTTGCTCAGCAACTTTTTCAGCTGCCGTCATCATCAATGATTTAATATATTCTCGTCGTTTAGCAACATCAGAGACCATGTAAGATCTCACTGTCATCTTCTGTTTCTTATCCTTCTCATAGCCAGCTAATGCATAAAATCCCATGAAATCCAACGGTAGGCACCTTCAAAAAAAACAAATTAAAAGGTTTGCCAAAATCTGATTTCATTTTCACTAATTTTGCTTCTGTCTTTCCTACTTTTGAGGAATGCCTCTGGATAACCCTCGATGGAGTTTGGCTGCAAACCGAGACCGTACTTCCGTAACTTCATCCTGTAATTATTAGTTATCAATTATCAAATTAATGCAACCCTTGAAAAACCTATTTGTTAAACCTAGAATAAGCTAACATATATGAGCCGCTCACATTCATAAGTTTCGACAAGGAACAGAATTGCACTGGAGAAAACTGATCACCGACTCCTTTTTGTTCACAGATTTTTAGCATACAACAACCAGCCGAAAGGCGAAGCCATGATTTTTCCGCAGCACTGGAAGTACAAATTGGTCGACAAAAATTATTTCAGCGGAATTTAATTAACAAATGATCAATTTCTTTTAAACTATATGAGACAACGACTTTATGCGTACCTGAATGGAACCTGAGCATTGATAAAACCCCCACCAGTTTCCACAAATGCTGTGAGCATTTTAAATGTCTTCGTTGCAGATTTGTAATCTGTTCGTAGTCCCAAAATCCACCTTACGGTAGCTTTCATTCCTGCCATCTAGAAATTCCGATGTTGCCATCAGGCCCAGACTGTAAACTTTATATATAATAAATTTAAATACTTACCATACAACGCGTGATTTCAGGCAAATCTTCTTCATCGCACCAGTCATCGATATTCCTCAGTCTATCCTCCTCAGATCGGACAGGGTTAACCAGAAGGTCTCGAACAATCTGAAGTAATTATACAAGAATCACGATTATTTGTAAATCACGCTGCTGAATATAAAAAAACAAGACTTTGAAACATGCAAGAACTAATCACCTTTTGGGATACTATAATTTTCATCTCATATTTGAACTCTTCAGGCATGAGCCATGCGATATGACCCAACGCTGCAATGGCAGTGCGGTAATTTGAATTCTTGGGATCTAAATTGGCTCTTAGAGTATCAACATCTTGGGAGAACGTGTGATTTTTTGCCGACTCGTTCATATTGCAGTACATACAACGAACAGCTTCTTTCCCTTGTTTCGGGTTCCCCGTAACCAACATGTTTTGACACTGAGGTACCAATATTCCCATCAGGTTTGGTTGATGTTGTCCTAATTCGCAACAAAAAGAATCCTTATGCTACAAACACTGAGGTTTGAACACGAAGTGCCAATTAAGCTTAAAATGGAGCATAAACCAGACACATACGATTCTGAAACACTGTTTACCTATTGGTCTAGTTTTTCCGATGTGCGTTAACGATGTTAAAACCAACGGCTGAAGATCTTCCGTAATAGCCCCCATCATTTCTATTAATGTAGAAAGCGTTTGCTCTTCTGAAAAATGTGAAGGGAACACAAATGCCAGCACCTGTTATGATTTCAAATAAAAAAGTAAATCATATTTAATATTTATGATAGCACATTGATTCTAAATTGTAACAAGGTAACTTTGACTCAAATTTAAGGTAAGCTTAGCAGCATTACCGAGACAAGTTTCAATCCCCTCTCCAGAGCTGTTTGCTTATCCAAACCAAGGGTGTTAAGTGTTTCTGAACTACCTTTAGCGACTTCATTTATAACCGTAACAAGTTTCTGCGGAAAAATAAATTCATTGAAATGAATAGTTGCCACTCATGTCATTACAGCCATTTTTAAGAGTACAATGAATACTTCAAATTTATTACCAAGATCGCCTCTTTATCGATTAATACCGACGATGTCCTTTCCAGAAGAATCTTAATAGTGTTATAATACAAATTTGTCATAACTGGAGGTCCTAACTTCTTTAAAACAAGATTCTGAAACATTAATAATTAAATAATTTATAAAAAATAATCAATTATAACTTCTACCTTCACAAAGTCATATCATAAACATTAGACATAAACCCCGTAATTAACTATCAAAAAGAATCTTACCGTGCTCTCGGCGCAAGTTTTACAGTCAGTAGATGGGCTTACAATAATTTCCATAGTTCTCATTAATTGGGCATCGTCTTTCAAGTCGGAACTGAATTTGCATAAAAACTCCGACGCTTTAACGGGGTCTGGCAAAAACTTGGTAAGCTGGGATATGCGTATATTAAGCTGACGATCAAAGTCTCCTTTGTTTTCGTTATTACGAATACAAACAAGTAGCTCAGTCACGTGGCGTCGAACCCTAGAAAATAATAATTTAATACTTGAAGACGGTTGATGAAGCTTATTCAACTTTTATTTTACTGATACTGGAAAGGCCGCCTTACAGCAATAGATTCTTCTGAACCTCAAGAAATGCTTTCGATGCATTCTCATCAATTGTACCATACAAGTACAGCAGCTTTAGCATCCTATCATAAGGATCCGATTGGTAAGGAACCAAACAGGTGTTCAGTAATCTTTCAACCAAAATTCTAAAAAGAAAACATTTCATTTGTGACATCATCCAACAATGAACAACGGAGAATAAAGTAAAGAGTAAATTAATTCGGACCTGTCGTCAAGGGAAATCATGTAATATGCATGTAAGATTTTATCCTTTATCCAGGCAACGGCTTGCTTCGTTGCATGAGGTACGTACGCAGCAGTCAAATGAGTTTTGTATATTAACGCTAGTCCCTGCAATGCCTCCCTTCGGATTTTGTACTTCAAAGACACAAAAATTGGAGTAAAAATGTGGTACATAATTACGACTTCATTAACCATTTTCATGTGTTCGAGAATCCAATATAAAAATTAAAATGACTTAGATAATGATAATATATAGCTACATTTACCTTTTTGTCTAGCGTTCTTTCTTTGACGTAATTCAAGAGATCTTCACTTTCAGAAACAACATTAAAATCCAATTTCGCTGTGGCAACTATAGCCTTCACTACTTCAAATCTCACATTTTCTTCTGCGTCGTGCTGCCTCATCTGTCATAAAAATTGTACAATTAATAATTAAATAACAAGATGCACAGTTGAAAAATAAGATAAACGAATCAACGGTTGCTCACTTTCAAGGTATCAACAATATCATTCCTTAGTTCAGGATGATTGATCAGGAAATGCATGGAGTACTGGACACACTTAATACGAATAGCAACAGATATATCATTAAACCGTCCTAGGAAAGCTTGCCACAATTGTGTGTGCTGAGTTGCCAGGGCTGAATCTTTTTCAGAAAACATTCTTGCTAAAAGAGATACGGAGCCGAGTCTTTCACTTTCCTCGGAGCTTTTCAGTTTATACTCTAACTGCGGTATAACGGATAATAACACGCTTGGACAGATATGATTTAACTCGTAAATCAAGTCGTACACCTGTAAATTTTATATTCATGATTACTGCCTTCTCCACCATTAAAAATAAAACTATCTTATAAAATAAAGTATTTTTACCTTATGAACAATGAAGAGGTTGCAATCATCCTTCCCACATATGAGAACCTGGTTAAAAAACTGTACAAAAAAATTTCATTTTAGAAACTAATCTACAAGGATTAATGAAAAACCACCAATTTAAAAATATGTTTACGAAATTCTTACATTCTGAATATAAGGTTCTAATGTTTCCGAGCACTTAATGATTAATTCTTTTGCCAAATTGTAGGCATTTTTCTTGGACGTTTTAATGGGTTCCACAATATTCCCCAGGATAATATTAAGTAGCTCGTTAGAAACTGTGTCACACTCCGATACTAACGGACACAAAACGTCCAGCATGAAGGACTTCACCTTTCCTGAATGTTCATCACTGGACACAGACAAATTATTAGTTACAAATCAATTGTCTGTTGATCCTGCCAGTCCTAAACCAAGCAATGATACATTTGTAAATGTAAATTACATAACAACTCACTTGACAATTTGAAAAATAAGTTCAAATAAACTGCAGAAAATATCCTGAGCGTCGTCAAGTTCAAAGCACATATTAAAGGACTTGACATATGCGAGATTCTCCAGAAGATAAAAGTATCTCTTGAAAGCCGCATCTTTGGGATCTTTCAAGCCTTCCAGTTGGGTGATTAAAAATTTAAAAATTGTCTACAAAAACACAACAATATGGATTAATCCTCATCGTACTCCAAAATATCCCCTCAAAAAACTAGATCCGAAGATACAAACCTGACAATAGCCACGCTCAATCCTCCCATCAAATCAAACCCATACCTCTCATTTATCTCATCATTACCTTCACTTGCTCCTGATCCTTATAAGGTGCTTCAGGTGCATAGATCCGAAGAATATCCGCAATACAGCAGGCCACCAACAGTCGAACATCCTTACTTGGATGATTGAGGAAACCATCTTCTGCTAAATGTAAACACAACGGAACGTACTCATCATAGGCATTTTCTTCCTGACCCATTCCTTGGAAATTCGATGCTAGTACTTTGAGCCGTCGGATCAATTCATC
This sequence comes from Spatulosminthurus flaviceps, assembly GCA_034693705.1. Classification (NCBI taxonomy): domain Eukaryota; kingdom Metazoa; phylum Arthropoda; class Collembola; order Symphypleona; family Sminthuridae; genus Spatulosminthurus; species Spatulosminthurus flaviceps. The sequence goes on along the minus strand of JAQFXU010005255.1, from coordinate 2,848 downwards.
AACGTGCATGTCATCTGAAACGTCCTTACACCCCACAGGGTAATTTATCGGTTCCGTTGACATGGTTGTGCTAACCGATTGTTTCCTTGTATTGCGCGACATTTCTCCTCACTTTGTATATATATACACTCTCCTTCAAAAACACAAACAATCGGGGAAATCCAATTCCCCTTACTTAAAATCCCTCCAAATCCCTCCAATTATTACAATTAATTCACTCCCTCCACTTTTTATTCCCAAAATAAATAACCGGAACAATATTCCTTTAGCGGGTAGAAATTTCAACAGTCACTTCCTAACACTAATACTATATATTATTATATTCCCGTCATAGTGTACTTAGATCTATACATTTACCTTTTACACAACCTCACACTAAAAACATCATATTATTTCAACTTGTCACCGTCAACATACGCCAGGACCTACAATTCCAGCTCCGTAACTAGGGGAAATTTTTCCTCCTTTTCAAATTTTACTTCAGTCCTTTAAATTTTCTTCTTTCAATTCACAAAACTTCCCTAGTTCAATCAAATCATTAAATACACGCAAAGGATGAATCAAGTGTCTAGTGTCTAGGTAAAGTCCTTATAATATAGCTAATACACACACACACACACACACACATTCACGATACAGACAAGTTCTTCTTGTCTATTTGTGAAAAGTTGGGACGACTGGGCGGCGTCCCCTGGTGGAACGCTAGCACGGCACCCGACGTCTCCCTCTTTCAACCAAACACGGACCTTCTTTCTTCCTTCCTTCAACTCTGTCCCTGTAGCAAATGCTCCCTCCCAAACACTTTAACATTCAACTTGAGTAACTTTAGTCAGGACACGGGACATCATCACTCCCAAATAATAAAGTACTGAACTGAATTCAATTCAAACTCATCCTGTGTGCGGAACGCTTTTATATTTTTCAGTTAAGTCTCCACGAATGTATACGTTTCCTTCGGTTGCCTTATCAATATTTTTTTTCAGCCCAACGCAATGCTCGTGTACTTTACATTGCAATGTAATGGGGGGAATGTTCTGTCATTTATTCTGTCAGTTATTTTGTTATTTGCTTTTTGTTTCCATTTAACTTACTACTTCTATCCTAGATACTTGACGTCGACGTGTGTAAATTCATAGTGCCAATGCCAATTAAACCATCATAAATTATTTCACTTTCATTTCTCAATTATTGTTATTATTGGCATTTTGGCTTGGGAATTGTTCAATGCATCCAATGACATGTAATTACTACATAGATTTATATTTTTTAGTTATGACTTAAAAAGAGTAATTTAATTTATCTTCATGGAATACTAATAGCTTTTAATCATTTTTTTATGTACACGTATAATTATTACATTGACGTAATTTTTATGGAATAAAGTAGAGTTAAATCTTTTAACCTTTGCATTTTCTAATTTTTGTTGTAATGAAAATCTATAGATATTAATGCTTAGGTATTTTCAAATGGTAAAAATTGGCGGAGCAAGAGCGTCAGAGCAAGGAATATATTTGAGGAAGGATTTTTTGAGGTTGGCGGTCAAAGGGACAAACTGAGAGGGAGTTCACTTCATAGAATAAATGCATTCACTAAATTTTGACGCACCATAATTCATAATCATGGATGGTCTATCACGGTAATTATATTTTTAAGAGGGATTTTCACTTTTCACAGTTTTAGGAGCTAGGAAGGTCTGGGTCTGGAGAAGTTGATGAAAATTATGAATAGGCAGTTTGCGCAAAGTTTTACGTATGTCACCCATAAAACTTATAGCACTTATAGAACTTATAAACCAAAAATTGCACGCAAAATTTTGGTTTATAAGTTCTATAAGTGCCATAAGTTTTATACGGGACATACGTAAAATTTTGCGCAAACTGCCCAATATGTAGGAAATTTGTCTGGATGTCCGGACATTTATTGGTGCCTTTAAGGCCTCAACTGATTGCGACGCGCGACGGTAATTTCATCGTGTAATAGGAAGAAAACTCCGGCATAAGCGTGACAGGGTTCTTTATAGAATCAAAGAGACGACAGGCGAGGGAAATTGCAGGTGAAGGTCAAGGACAAGGTATCACAAGACAACTGTTGACTTTGGTTGGCGTGAAAAAAGGGACAAAAAATTTGACAACTAATTTTAGTTGACCAAACTTTGTCAACCATTTTTGAGCCCCTTTTTTCCTGCACGGACAGGTAGGACAACTAGGCAACCTTTTCCAGACAACTTATTGGAAGTTGACAGTAGTGCGAATTATAACAAATATGGTTTCGTTTGCACATGCCTTATTTGTATTTGACGCAAAGTTAGTCTACTCAAGCCGACCAGTGTCAGTTAGCACTAGGAACTCTGGCACTGCCGCTTTTGCACCGTAATAATACATATGTATACGTAATGACACATGAAAATGCAGTATTAGCCGAATTTACCTCGGAGTAAGTGGGTTTACTTAACTTACGCAGATTTACTTGGTGGATGAAGTAATTAGCGTAGATACGAAGTGTTTTAGGAGCATGAGTGGGGAGTCCCGACTCCTTGCCGTGTTCTTTCAGGTAGTTGCTTGAATTAGAACCATTCGTAGCCTTGAAGTGGCCGGAACAAAATTTTTGAACTCCGTAATCAGAAAAGTGTGTACAGTAACAGACAAGGACAATTTTAGTAATCGGGCTAAGAGCAGATACTGTTACAATTACAATATTCTACGTAGACGTTGAATCTAACTTGATGAATGTGAATCTGACTATAAATTTACCGTCATTATCATAATAAGTATTACTTATTATGATAATGACGGTAAATTTATAGTTAACTTTGTCCGTCTGTCCCTGTCCGTCCGTTGTTTGCGGCATT
>JAQFXU010005254.1:0-11954 GCA_034693705.1 Spatulosminthurus flaviceps | reverse complement strand
TTCATTCGACAGCAATATTTTTTTCCTACGCAACAAATCCTGATCCATTTAAATTCACTTGCATTCGATTATCCCAGGAAGAACCGTAAGGAATTTAGAAAATAATTAAGGGAAGACATTTTTTAAATTCCAGAATGAGATTTAATGCTATGAAGCGTGGAGCATCTGCAACCTTTAACTGCCCCATGTTTCACGCCTTCGATTCATATTTGTGTATATATTAATGTATTGTGACACAACCAGCATCCTTACATTTTCACTGGTTTTACCCATTTTCACAAGTTACCTTTTTTACATTTTTACAATTTTTACAAGAATTTCTTTCCGGAATGAACGCCCATTCTAGCTTCGCTTGAATACCGTATAAGCGGTAGTAAAAGTCATGGCCACCACGTTGGTGGTCGCTTCCCCCAGATGATTTTGGTAGTCACATCCCCCAGATGATTTTGGTGGTATAATTCCTGCGGTAGATTTGGGCTGGGCCGGTAAAGTAGAATTCAGCCGTTTCATAAATGATGAGAGAAAGGACACCGAAGTCAAACTATGCGGTTGCGTGTTAGCAGAAATGGAATTTGAGAGTGGTGTGCACGCTTTCAGTTTCCTCTCACTTTGCCCGATTACCACTGAAATATTTAGAAGTTGTACAGCACTTGTGGATTGTCCATGCACGCATGATAATTGCTCATTACTAATCCACTAAAACAGAAAGTGTAGAAAGAATTGGAAGAACAAGTAAAAGCTAGCCTACATTTTCTCCTAAGCTTCGACAATCCATCAGCTTCAAATGTTGCTGTACTCTCCTCTCGTCAGCAAAAGCCACTGTTTGGGAATGGAGAGGTAGACCGAAGGGGAAAACCCACTGTAACTTATATATCATACGTACTGCACAGGTCCATATGTAAGGAGTGAAAAAGCATTGCAGTAACGGGGACACAATGCCAACACTATAAGTTGAACAGGTAGCAAATTCCAATGGACATAGAATCATTTTGACTGGACGGGTGGTTTTACGGAGGTACTTGAGAATGAGAACATCTCTCATTCAGCCAGCCTCATGCGCAGCCAAAACGTCGAAATAAATAACGTTTTTAACAAATAAAATATATACCAGCACTTCAAGTTGATGGATTGTACTTTAGAAGCTTACTTTCACTATTGAGCAGCATACGAAATAAGGCAGGCCACTTGAGAAATTCTGGAGGAAACTTTTGCCCCCACTTTATTTCTAAGCCGAGCAAGTTTCTTCTTGAACCAAATATTCCATGAAAGTACAGCCAATTAAACCGCACAGGACTCCGACTCCCTCAGCCCTCAGATTCCTTCAGAACAAAAGCTATTTTTCTAAAATATATAGGCAACCGACCAAAAGAAAAAGTTATTTCGTAGTAGTGACCCCCACTTCTCTAATGTCTTCATTCAAGCGTTCGAATTACTTTCTAGTTCCAAGTAACTGGAACCTAGCCTAAACTATGTTATCAATTTATCCGCTTGCCCAATAGTGTAATGGTCTTTCGGATGCATTTTGCTTTTGTGTGAAGTCATGTGGGCGAGGTGCAGCATGCTGGCACGTTAACATTCATTGAGTTTTCATCTATGCCAATCTTTGTATACAAAAAGGAACTGATCCACTTTTGATAACTGTGGATGCAAAAGCCTAGTCTCGATTTGTTTTTCGCGTTTCTCATACAAATTTTTCATAACTGTAATGCACTGGGCTGTATAAAAAGGAAAATCTGCTACCGTCAATAATTTTGAATACGAACATTAATATAAATGACCTATTATAATACAGTGACTTGAAAATTTGGCTGCTGCCGTTGGAAATCAATTGATGCAAAGATGACGTGTAAAACAGTTCAGAAAATACAGCTTAAATTGCAATGTAAAATCTTGAGCCTGAGCCTATTAACATTTTATGCTAATTACCGCTTACCATCCCAATCTTTGTCATTCAGGAGTCACGGGTTTCATGACATTTTTGAGAAACGTTTTCCAATTGTACTACATTGGATAAGGATGCTCACGTTAGGATAATAGAAGATTGCGTTAAAAACTATTAGCCTATTCTTCTACGTTGGACATGGTTTCCATTTCCATGTGAACTTTCATTATCATTTCATTCATTCAAATCATGACTGCCCAGTGATTTTGCTTTGTGCATATGTGTTTTTAGGCTGCAATACTATTTTCTTAACATTATCGGTTCTCCTAGTTACTATACATAACACTGATGGCACTTCTGTTTTTATTATGCCGAACGTGAACCTAACTACGGTTTTAAATTTTTAGTGGATTCATCCCGTCCTACATATGCACATATCCTTTTAGAATGAAGATTTTGTCCATTAGGAACACACCGTTCTCGTTGAAACTGCATGTTACTAATCAAAGTGTAAAGTAGTGAGAGATGATTTCTTTCTGATTATTAAAGAAATAATTTACACCATCTGAGGCAGCTTAACACGTAAATATACAGTTGAATAATTGAAAGTTGACCCAGTCAGTGTAGCGAACCAATTTCCTTTTCGGCCGAAATTCTTTCAAAACTTGGCATCTTGATTTTTATTAGGGTTGATCCCAAACCTGTCCCAACAGAATGAATTTTATAATCATGTTATCATTTGATTTCCACCACAAAAGTCAAAACGAATGGCACACTTCCTGGGCTTTCCTTTTTTCTTTGTCAGTATCATTGGCTAGGAAATACGACTAGGGGGGGGAGAGAAATCTTAACGAGTAAAAATACTTGTCAAGAATTCCTGTTCCAAATCTTCAATTCTCTTTGACAAAAAAAAAAGAATCTAAAATCTAAAAATATGTTCGTTTGCAGCAGAAAATCGTCCTGGGACTTCAAGTCTTGGTGGAGTATTGTCCCAAATAATTCTGTGTCGCCAACTAAATCCTGATTTCAATCAAGAAGAGCTTTGTTCCATCGACAAGGATACGGTGGAAATTTCTGACCTACTGGACGAAATGCAAGAGTTCATGCCAAAAGAAAATACTCAAACTCTGGCCCTGGCGGGTGAAGATGTTTTCTCCAAGTGGGCTAGGCGACGTCGAAAAAAGACAATGTACCGTAATTTGGGATCTCTGTGTTGCGTATCAAAGACAGGAAGGTTTGTGGTATAGGAAAGCTCACGAACCCTATATCTCCATCGATCGAGGTAAAAGGAGGAAGCGCTGCCTTACCTCCTTCCTTTACTTTTCTCTCACTCTCTCAAACAAACATGGGACTTTCCACAACTAAATATGTAAGATGAGAGAGTGACAACGTGAACTAAACCGGATTTATTACAAAATAAAGGCCATAAGACCTAATTTAAGTTTACCTTATAACGGAAAAATACAAAGCAAGATTGAATTGTGTGCGTCCCAGCAAAAGTTTTGTTTATAAAATGAGCTACTTATAATTCAGAGGATATGAGGAAGACATCGGACGGAGACCATAATGAATCGAGTACAATGTTAACAATGTTGTACAGATTCTACCACAAATTTTCAATGCTGGCTCTCTACCGCTACTGCTACTACAAAACCGCTTATTCTTGCACTTGTAACACGTCAAATCAAGTTGAAGGAATCAGTGCTCTGACAGACAGATGACAGATCCATTACAAAAAGGGGGAGCCAGTTTTTCACAGTTTAAGTTATCACATATTTCTTGCACTATATATAAACTACTACAAATTATTAGGTGAAGGGTTAAGTCAACGAATTCCTCCAATGTAACAACGAAACTACACGCCCTAGGGAACTATACAAATGATCCCAGTACACTTACACCACTATACACTTGACTACAATAACCCTTGAACAATTAGCAATAAAAATGGTAGCCTGGCCAAGTATTGTCCCAGCTATACTTCATTTGCAAAGCAGCTTTATATATAGTTTTATCTACATTCTATTTAACTTTGTCTACCAACTTTTCCCATTTCTTCCACATGTTCACTCACAATATTGCTTTTTAATATTTAGAGGTATTTACCTCACTTATATCTCACTACCACAGGACTTCGAGTTAAACTAGATAGCTATCAACTCTAGAGTGAGAAACTCAATAGATTTCCTTCCCAAATTGCAAACTGTTAGAATCTCTTATTTATTATTTAACTTATTTTTATTAGACTGCTCCTCTTACATATTTCCATTTATTTGTAAACTTTATTATAATAGACATATTTTGTTTTGTACTCACAAAAGGTCCCCCAAAGAATCTGAGTAACTGCCAAGTTATACTTTTATGCCAAGAAGCAATGAACTTATCAGCAAGATACATAAATCGTTGCTAATTCATTTAATCAATTTTTCATGTAGGTATAGTCCATGGAAGAATAGCTATTATACACAAATAATCATACTATATAATAATAATAAAAATGGAGCAATCCGCCGCCAAATCCACATTTTAAGGAATTTTTATCACTTTAATCGCACACACATGTATAAGCCAATATTTATAGCACTAACACTGTAAGTGCGTAAATTAATCATTAGCTCGTACTAAAAGCTTGAGCAGTTATTAGACTGACAATGAGTTTCATTTCGCGATGTGTGAGCAGGTATAGGAGAAAATTATGAGATAGTGTCAAACGAAAATAAATATTCTGCTTAAAGAGAGCTTCCCCTTGGTTGGTCCATGCTCATAGCTTCTCCTCGCTTTATATGTTTACGGTTGGGTTAAAAGGAGTGGAAGGAAAGTATGTGCTGAAGACTGGGGGGAAAGCTAATTATGTTTTCATAATATCAGTTAATTTTCTTATTCTCAAACAACGGGTGATAGTTAAACTCATCCTTCATAATAGAATGTATGATGACAAAAGAATATATCAATGAGGTTGGTAGGTAACTTCTGTGAATTTAAAAAAAAATTTAGATCTATTAGAGATACCCGAAACAGGTAGAAGTTAAGAAAAATATTTTTTGATTCACAGAAAATTACTTATTGAGTGGATAATTAGCCACTAAAAGCAGTTATCTGTTGCCGCATAATGTGTGACAGCTGTATTATTGTAATTTATGAAGGTGCTAGATGGCGCTATAATGTACAAAAAACTAATTTCAGAACTTTTTGTAAAATTTAATGTAGATATGCGTTTCAAAATAACAACTGGGGAGAACGCTGTATAAGTGACTTTCTGTACTGTAAGTATTATAAGCTGCGTACTTATTATTGTACCTCTATAGCCCGTACCCGAAACACTGGATTGACTGGATCATCTTTTATTTTAGTCCTCTTCCTTCTTAATATTGGTGTCTGGAAAGCAAACGTGTTAACTTATTGTTTACTACATATATAGTGGGCACGCTATAAAATAATGATATTAATCTGACAAATATTGTGTAGTAATAATTAAGGCTGTTATATTTCACAGTAGACGTGGTGCAGTGAGTACGAAATAATGCTATGGTAGCATGTATAATATAATTCTCAGGCTTATCACTGTTTGACATTTGACATTTGAAATCCCTCTGGAATCATTTTCAACTTCAATTAACATTCAGCTTGTGTCAGTTGTCTTGTTTGATAAGCAAGAGTTATTTCTTGAGATTAATCAAATTCTTACGAATGGAAATACATACACGTTAGATACCTTGTAAAAACGGAGAAAGCCGAAGCAATCTTGTGAAGTTAATGCAGTTGCACCACCTGTCAATTTGCTGAACATGGATTGTATAATTTTAGGAAGGATCTATTCATACATGGAATTTAACTACTTGTTACTTGTTGTTAGTTAAGAAACGTGATCTCCTCGGTAATATTTGCTCTACAAGAGCACGTGACGAAGACAATCCACTGGTAGCTTCATCCTATATTCTCAAGGTTTATGATAAGTGCGTTTATATAACTTATTTGTCAGTCGTTTTAGCTGCCTACAAATCTCACATCACAAGCCACACACATACACACACACACACACAAATGCAAAAACCATTGAAAATTCCAACGATCAAAGCAATAATAAAGATTTTAGATTGCAATAGTTCAATATAGATGGGATACTCTTAATGATTAAAAATTATTGTCCATAAATTCATGCTTTCATATTCCCTTCTATATTCAACGCACTTTATCATACTCACTCAGAACCATACCCAATACTGGTGGTAGCACCCAATACGGTATTTATCGCCTGGTCTCGGCTTGGAATGCCACCTTGTACTTTATACACTCCTGGCAATCCTTTCCTCGGCAGTCCTTATATATATGTACATATCTCCAATATTAAATTTTGCCCAAAACCCCTGAGCAAACTCGACCAAAGGATCGAGTCTCAGATAATAAAGTCATTTTTATTTACAATCTGATAAGAAAAGGTTGAAGGCACGAGTCCTTGAGGAACTGGCGGGTCGATTTTGTGATATTACAATCCAGGAATATTTAGTGAGCGGAATAGACATGTATGCCCACTTGCCCACAGACGAACTTCCATCTACCTATACGTAATGGTATGGTGGACCCAGCCCCTGAGTTGTGCATTGTTTACAATGTTATTATAGCAAATTTTCTATTTTGCAGATCAAAGTGGTGGGTTGAATGTATCTTTATCAAGTGTGTGTGAAATATGATAGAGCGTAGAGCAGAGAATTTATGCTGTTTTATTTAGGAAGAAATAAAATTCCTAATTTTTCCCATTCTTGGTGTGATATCCCATGATTTCCAAATTTTCAGACAAAAAGGGGTACAGACAGGTCAACCCAATTTGGAAGCTCAAATCTTTGTCGATTAGGTTCCCAATGAAGCAGCTACGGCATTTACCTGAGGATTTTACTTCAATTTAACCAAATGAAATATTTATACACCGGAAAATTTTCCAGGCCCCTCTCAGAAACTTCAACCGTCAAAAGTTTTCATGTGCTTCAAGGGAGGAATACAAGTGCTGCAGTGTCAGCTTGACTCGGTTTTACAAGTAACCGTGACATGGAAGCACTCACTCTTGCAATAATGTGGGGAATAAGGTTTATTGGGAAGAAGGTGCAAGAATTTCGTCTTTAAGCAATAAGCAACCGGAGACATAGACGAGGACTCCCGGAAATTTTTTCTCATATGAAAGTAATCCTATTGGACGCTGGATTCCGGGAATAAATCATTCCAAGTCTCCACAGCGATCCTAGTTGGCCAACAAGTATGAGACTTGACACACTATATACGGAAAAAGCCAGACCACCTCTACGAAATCCTTCCTTGGAAACATATTTACCCGAGTGTAAAAATCAGTGTAGAATGTAATGGAAGAACATGATATGTATGATGACTGGCGGCTGAGTGAGTGTTTGTGTTTACGGTCGATCAGATTTCACTCCTAGCTCCGGTTTGTATGTATGTAGCTACATATATGCCCATTTCATCCAATCAATGAAGAAGCCAATGTAATGCGAGAAACCCTCCTTAGTGTTTTACATATTATATAACTTCTTCTTGTAAGCATTGAAACAAAGTCCTGACCAAAATATTCCAAAGCGACACGTGACATCTCTTAGTCAACATAAATTCACATGCAGTAGCCAAACATGAGACTTCATGTTTTTAACATGGGATTTCTTAATGTTTTCTTATTTATCTAACATTTTAACAAGCCATTTATATAAACATTAGAGGGCAACAATAACATAAACAGCACGGTTCGCATCATTTTATTATCACAATAATAATTATTATTACTGAAGGTGACCGAACGGTTCTCTCGAACCTTTCCAGAGAGAATTTATTTGAGGCTTGGTGAATCATTTTTACATAATCCCTAGTAACAACTTCTGCTTTCCAACTGATGCCATCGCATATGAAAATACTAATTCATTTTAGTAATACGTCATACAGTGCTTTTCCGAGTAAACTATACTGATTATTCCTCTACATGGTCCATGGCTCACGCCATGTATAAAATGTGCCCAGCAAACATGCATATATTTTTAGAGGTAGAGGAATAAAATAATCAGTAAAAATTGGGTTTAGAAAAAAAATAAAGGTTGAGGATGACGACAATATATAGCTCATTTTTAGCGCTCCTTGGAGGATTCCTTTGTCTTTTCGTCCCTGAATTTTTAGAGGTAGGTCAAAAAGTAGAAGAGCGATTTTCAACAAAGATAGAAATTCTCCCCGAGTTTTGTCAAGAATTTGGAGGACCACATCATCTTTTCCCTGAAGACTGAAGATACAAGGAGTGTTGACTCTACACTCTACACCCATCGAAAGCATGGGTAATGCGTCAATAGTGAATCGATATGAAGGTAGAGTTGAGCTACATAATAATTTTATGGGAAGATGTAGTTGTTACGTCACATTTTACTACTGGCTCGTTGGCTACAGATGAGGAAAATAACTGTTGACAGGAGAGCCAACTATTTGGAAAAGACGAGGATGCTGTAATTTGTAATGACTGAGGCTCCAAGGTCTTAATATTGAAGGGTGGATACCTTTCGGCGGCATCAGCGTAGTAAATAAACAGAAACAAGCGCTGCACTCGTAGCGCGAATAAACGTCAATCAGCACGCATATATAAAGAAACTGAAGAGCACTGAATATACAGCATCGCTGTATCTATACACAGTACTGATCAGTTCGTGTACTCTTCTTGAAGCAATGAAATAACAATATGGATGTAGAGATACACCTGCAGTCATATAAGAGATATCAATTTACAGGAGCCAAGGAAGAGAAAGGTGAGCAGGGCGAGATTAAGTAACAAGTGAAGTTGCTGAGTAAGGATCTTCCATCCTCAGCAAGACAGCAAGTACAACTCTTCCCTATGCAAGTACTGTACTTACTTAACCTTTTCGATGAAGTTGCATAATGACTCCACAGCCAAGAACGTATGCATGACTGTGCATGTGTTACAAGTCACTGGAAAAATCAAGGATACTAAATGAGAGCTGTCCTGCTGTTACACTGGAGTACACATGGTCAATGATGGAAGTCTCACTTGGCATTCAAATGAAGCACGTTTTGTTTCCAATATCCAGTTTTCCTACTCCTTCTTACACAATTATTCCTTCCATCGAATAAAAAGGCTTGAGGACAGGAAAATTTCCCTGACATTTCTAGCTAGAAACGTCTCGCATGATGTTGGATTTTCTTTGAGGGAGGGACAGAGAACAAAAGTGCGTGTAAACTAAACTATCTGCGTAAACAATTGTGCGGCATCTTACTCTCTACTATACACACACACGGCTATCGCCAAAACGTCTCACTCTCATTACGCGTAGATTTACTCTCTCAGCTATCAGGACAAGTACGCCTTTGCACCCGCTCAGGATTTTTCATCACAAAGGATAAAATTTTACCCGAACCACAAGAACTGGCTCGTCCGCAGCCATGAATATTTTAAACGAAACTAGTACGGAAATTATACAAGACCTCGGCAAGTTTTTCTATTTAGTTCCCCCGAAAGATTCTACTTTCAAGGACGTGAATGATGTCCCATACTACATGTCTGAGGTTAGTCATTTGTTTTGATTTGTCTTCAAAAAAGCATTATTTTTAATATCAAGTCCACAATTACTTTCATGATAGTTTCCTCACATTATTACAAGTGAAACGTAGCCTTCTACACGATAGGAATTTCCAGACGCAGTCAAGTTGAAAAAAAACTTCAGGTAAACTTGAAGCGTTGAAGTGGTATAGGAAGCTGGATTGTAGATTCAGCATTTGGGGCAATCCTATACTATTTGAAGTAGATAATAACTTAAGCACTCCCCTAACTGCCCTTTAACAAGATTAATTTTTCCCATTATACAATTAAATCTTCAATTCAGACAGGTTTCCGTGGAATGCTATACAGAGGAAATAAAAAACCCAAGGTTAAAAGTGTAATAAAAAGTTGGATCTGTAAAAACTCATTTGGTTGTATAACCTAAGGAGTTACAAGGAAAAAGCGCGTGTTATTTTTTCGTAAACTTTTTTAGACAACACATGTACACAAGCATGTTTTCATAGCTTAAAGCTAGCACCTGACAACAATATGTAATAATTGTGTGCATCTGTAGGCAAACTTACTTTACTGATGCACTCTGACTTATGATTTTTGTATGAACACAGTAAATTTCTTACATAGTAATAGGCGGGATCCGAGGGATTCAACAAAATATGCTACATTAACGTTACATATGTATTTTCACTCCTTAGTCCTTAGCAGGTTTGAGGTCATGTCAGCTTTAAAGGTGTCAATTGAAGCACTGGAGAAACCTCCGAATAATTAGGACAAAAGTAATTTAAAACAGACAAACTATAGGTTGATTTTATAATTTTCCATAAAGCAGTGCCTAGTAAAAAGAATAAAATCCTCCTAAGTTCTACCACTACTATATTTTTAGAGGTGACGAAATAAGTAGCTAATACCTTACACGCGGGGATTATCTGGGGGATTTCAGGCTGCCACTGTGGAGGTTGTAGATGATGCTGTCTTGTAGGGGAAACCCATACATAAGGAAATCTATCCAATTCTTATAACACGCTTTATCTGTTGATCAATTCCCTAACCCAATGTAATCCGTCTTACACTCAGCTTATCTGTCTACTACCAAGTCAAGGTAAGGCAATATGATCCCATCTTATAGAAACGAAGATTCAGCAGGGCAAGAAACAAGAAACGGGATTAAAGAATAATTAAGTCAGTGTAGTAAGCTGAAATCCCTAATATGTAAACAATACTTACACTTGTTGCATTGGTCAAATGTTCAGTTAAACAAGAGAATTCCGTGTTTATAACTGAATATCCATAGTATGTACAGACGGGTACGTTACGGTGAGAACTGTTGACTGTATAGGTTTCATATAAAGGTCGACTGCATCTGAAAGTGAATTTTCTAAAACTAGACTAGATGCGTGCCCCGGATCAGTTGTACTCATTTTCAGTGGAGTGGTGAGAAAGCCGGGGGTGGCTCTCACGCCCTCACGCGTCGAGTCTTGTTAGATAAGCGGGTGTGGCATTCTCCAGAAATGTTGCAAAATATTAGAAATGTTTCCTTTTCTTCTTTCTCTGCATTGTCGTCTTTTCCTAAAATTAATCTTGGGGAAGCTTGTTACCTCTGACGGTTGTCAAACGTTAAGCTCTCCTCTGGGACATAACGACAACATTCGTACTGGATTAGCGAAGGTATAACACTCGTTATAGCTTGGTAAAAAAAACAAATAAAATTAGAAATTATGAGGGGTTCGAATGGTACTCGAAATAATAAGCCTAGGAGTTGCAGTTATATTCCATCATTGCATAACGTATATACACAATGCGTGGGCAATTTGGCAGAAAAGGAAATATTATTTCAACAATCCACATGAAAGTTTTTTATAATTAAATAATTTCAGAAGCTCCACACAATTATTATTGACCATCATTTCCCATTTCGTGCTCATGTTGAATCCTTATTGGTTGAGTCATTAAAGCCAATTTACAATTTACCCGTTCGCTATTATATGTTGAGCTCTTTATAAGTAAGTACTTAATCTCATTTACTGCTTAAGCCGCTGTCGCGGGTTCATATTGTATGTTCGGATCGAGCACGACTTGAGACAATATTATCTTATCTCGGCAGCGTACTTGAGCAAACATGTACATACTTGTATAGAAAAATTGTTTCTGAGTGCCCCGCATTTAAGTACGAACTTACACGCATGTCACAATAAAAGAAAGCAAAGTTTTTTTGTAGTAAAGATACATACATACTAATGCAGCCCATGCAAATCATTAATCTTTCTACTTTAATTAATAATATTCGTAATATAATATATTTAATATGTTTGTTTGGAAAAAAGGATAGTTTTATATTTTGTCTTTAAATTTTGTTTCTCTGCAACTTTTGAGCTACTTAGTTAATGTAGCCTTACCTAAACAGGTAAACTTGCCCAAACTTAAGTTATAAATGAGCGAGGATTCAGTTTTGAAAATCGGACATTTTATTTCGTGAGAGAGTGTTATTTAGATCAAAGACAATGAGAGGCTGAATGAAACAAAATTCCT
>JAQFXU010005253.1:0-11957 GCA_034693705.1 Spatulosminthurus flaviceps | reverse complement strand
GAATTGTGACGTAAAGTTAAGAGGGAGGTTTGAAAGTGCAAAGCCACACAATGTTTGGCTTAACATATTAGTTTGATAATAGATCTCGTATAGCTAACACCATCTAAAACCGATGCATTAGTTTATTAATCATGAAAGTAATTTATGAGGAATCATACCCGGGGTAGATCAAGCTCTTCCCAGAATTTAAGCCTTGTTTTAAAAGCGTCAGGTAAAATTCCAGGCTTCCCGATATTCAATTCCATGCATGGAATTTCGCCCGAGGAATTTAATGCTGGCCAGTCCAAACCTTGGAATTTAGGATTTCTGTATTTAAAAAAATACGACATTGATTTGACCACCTAAAATTCGATTTAAAATCATGAACTTAAATATGTTAAATTTAAAAAATCACTAACTCTAACGTTGCAAAATCCACGAACGTTTTCACAAATAGTTGTGACATTTCCAAATCAAAGTAATTAACAAACAACTCCGTATTTAACGATGGAAAGTCGAACAGCAGAAAAAGATCGTCACCATGAGATGGACCTGCATTTTAAAACGGTTTTAGCTTTATGCTTCGTAAACTTTGAAAACCTTCAATAATATACAATTTTATAAATATTTTTTAAAATACCAAAACTGGGCTCTGATTTCCAAAAAATGAATTTATAAATCAAATCTATGGCAAATTGGAAACCAATGACTAACTCCCCCGGTAACCAGGAATCCGGAGAGGCCCCGCGTATCAGCTTAGATGTGGTTAGAAACCCTTCATAGGTGTACAAATACAAATACACGGGGGCCTCATTCCCATGTAATTTTACTGCTTCAACCAGTCTATGGAAAAACATCTGCTCCGTAAACATCCGCGAGAGCCTTGTTATTATCTCGGTATCATTCAATAAGGAGATGTCGCCACCGCCGAAGACGTGCGCTTTGATCTTTTGCGCCGCCTCAGGTCGTTGGTTTTTATCGTAATATAGAATATCTGGCAAAATATTTTCCCAGTTTGAATTTTCTAAAAAGTCTCGGACCTCCATGAAGTTCAGTATCACTGTAAATGTTCATACATATAAGAGACAGTGTAAATAGGGTTTCAAAATGAAGTGGTAATTAATGCTAAATAACGTAAATTTACTTCCTAGAACCAAAAGTCCTTCATTTTCATTTGCTCCAACCATCCAAGGAACTTTGCTAATGATTTTGCCTTCCTGTACAAGTTTCCATGGTTTTTCATTTAAAAATGCATTCGAGTCAGTGACGTTTTCAACCACAGGGCCCATCACTCTCGGATTATTAAAAAAATTTGGAGCCTGTGAAATTAGGCAAAAGATTAAGATTTTTAAAATTTCCAGGGTTTATAAAATTTCCAAGGATTATAAAATTTATACAGATTTTCAGATTTCCAAGGGTTTCACAATTTCCAAAGATTTTAAAATCCTTAGGTTTATCCTTACAATAAATCGGGAATGGTATAAAGCCAGGGTATCTCCATCCACAGCTCTTAGGCATGTCAAAAGTTCTTGTGAAGCAACAGGACATTTGAAGTGATCTGCCACAGACTGTTGCGTCTTCTTCAATATATCGTGGTTAAATTGCCACATATCTGAAATCCCCACTAAATTCATTGTGACAGCTCTTTTAAATAAGCCTTTGGCCATTGGTGATAACATCAGCAACTGTACACTGGCTCCACTAAATTACAAAAGTCATTCCAGTCAGGAACTTAGGTTTTTTTAAAAAAAAAATTTCCAAAATAAAATAAGACTTAAAATTCAAATTATCTTATTAAACTGTTGGAAAGTTTCACCCTGCTGATTCACCCATGATGGTCACTTGTGCTCCGTCACCTCCAAAATATTTGATATTTTTCTGAACCCATTTCAGCGCCATTACCTGGTCCTTCAAACCCATGTTACCTTTCACAACGTCATCATTTGTGCTTAAAAAACCTGCCAAACACATTTCATTAAAAATGTACCCTTACAGTGTCTTTATAGTATGTTTTTATGTTAATATTTAGTCTTACCAAAAATTCCAAGACGATATTGAATATTTACCAGGACAATATCGTGATCCATAAAATATTTCCCTCCTTGCCATTCATTACCTCCAGCATGGAATCCTCCACCATGAATGTGTACCATTACCGGCAAAAGTGTTTTCGGAACCTTCTCCTCCTTCAAGACCGACTAAGAATTCCAAAAATTTTACTAAATTTTCCAAAGCTCAAATTTGTAACATTTCCTATGACGACTTTTAAAAACATTTCCTACCTCCGACGTGTAAACATCTAAAAATAAACAAGACTCTTCTCCTTGTATCCGGTGAGTAAAAAAGAAATCATATCCTTTACAATTGGGCCCTTTAAAACTTGCATCCCAAATACCAGTCCAATTTTTGGCAGGTCTAGGGGACTAAAAACATACAAAATACCTCATCATTCTTACTTTTCCCATTACATATAGCATTGAACTTTGTACAAGTTTTTCTTACACCTCAAATCGCAAATCTCCAATTGGTGGTTCCGCAAAAGGAATGCCAAAATAGGCGTAATATTTTCTACCATTACGAGAATAACCCATGGACCCTTGTACACTACCCTCTGAAATTTTAACCAGCGGACTCAGATCTTTACGCCAGAAACAAAATATGTAGAAAATCGCAGAAAGAAAGGCTACACAAATTGATGTATTCATACTGGAAGACTTTAATTTGGAATAGTGCACATTGCAGCCCATATATAACTCCAGAAGTCTTTCCTAATGGAATGGATTTATTTTCGAGAAATGCTCTGGGAACTTTTTTTAGAATTATTTAACATAATACCATATGCAAATTGAAAATATTTTCCCATTCCAACTAAAGCTACCAAAATGATACGGAATATCTTCATGGTCAAACTAACTGTCTTTGAATTATGCAACATAAATCAAATACCTCCGTTTAAAGGGCTAATCTCGACGGAAAGGATTAATGATTCGCTATCTTATTCTGTGCAAATTCCTACTACATGTGGGAAACGTCAAAACTTACGTCCTTGCATTTTATTTCTTTAAACAGGATTTCAATCCATAACTTGCGACGGCAATAATACATTTATATTTATTAACTTTTTCCAACCTTGGTGCATAATCATTTCGAAAGGAAAAATATGATTATCCTAGTTAAATTAAATCCAAGCACCATACCCTGAATACGGTATTAACATTAATAAAGTGAAATCGTAGGTAAATTATTAAATAATGGAGCTTAAGATTGTCTACGTAATCTACATTACGATTCCGTAATGTTGAGATTTTTCCTTCCAACTTCTAGTCTGTCACAAGAATCTTCCATCCGCACTCAGATTTAGATTTCCAAGAAGTTTACTCGCCGCAAACACCAACCCTGTTCAGCAATGAGCAATAACCTTCACAGCATTCTGCCGAACGGTAACAACGCTCACCATCGCCAGTGCATTGACGTGGTACAAACTGTAGACGCAATAAGTTGAATTTAGATTTTCATAAACTTGCTGTGTATTTTGAATTTCGTCTTATCCCAATCTCGAATTTATCACAATTTTCCATTATTTTAGAGCTTTCAAAATCAATGTATTTTACCTCTCCATCTTGAGGCAATTCTTCAGAATCGGGAGGTTCGTCATCGGCATAGGCGATTGAGATAAAACCTGTGACAGTCAGAAAAGCCGAAAGGAGCAAAAATAGTTGCATTTTCCCCCTTTTCAAAGAGATTCGACTCTTCAGTAGATTCAATTTTTACAATATTTAATTTCAGGTCTAATACTACGAAATACTTTCTATTCAATGGTAGTCAATGTAAATTTCATAATCAAGGCATATTCTGACTGCGACTACTGCGAGAACAATGCATATTTATGGCTTTCAGTTTCATGATGAAACATGAAACTATGTAGCGTATTTATGACTTATGAGTGAAATACTGCTACAACAGCATTTTGTAAATAATATTTATATATTTATTCGCCAAATGCAGTACAAAACTTCATTATTTACAAGATACTTTTTTGAGCTTTTGTGGGAGTTTTCGCACATGTATTTTGAACAACATGAATTTTGAGGCAAAGACTTACGGAACATGCTTACAGTTTAGAGGTCACAAAATCCTTATCTCCTTATTCGTACTTACGATTGACGATAATATAACCAGTGTTTAGTTTAGGGGAAATAAGAAATGTGGCTTTTAAAGCTAACTCATTTAATTAGCGCAAGTTGATGCTTTTATCTCCAATAATTTTTGCTCTTAGAATTCTAAAGCTCATCGAAATAGAGGGAGGAAGAAAATAAGGCCATTTAAACATGGGTTGTATGAGTATGCATGATTATGTATTCCTGGGTGAGTTTTCCTTTCATTTTAATGCCAAGTTCCCAATTCCCAACCATGATGATACCGAGATTATAATAATACCTCCCAGATATAAAAATGTCCTACGGAGAATTTCATTTTTCATTGCATGGTTTCTTGTTGGAGTGAATTTTATGCACCAGCTACAAAACAAAGCATTGTTGATTGTGGCTTGGAATTCAGGGCACCTTTTGAACTGGCGGTGGTTAAAAGATTTAAGAATTTTATATTTTTTTTGATGTGCAATTAGAATCCATTGAGGTGCATGAAAAGCTGTGATGACGGAGTTTGAATAAAATGTGACGAACTTGAACTGATATAGTTTTGATACACACGCCTTCACACGGTCCCCTGTCATTTACAAAGGATAATTAACCGTCACACCATCACATGTACTACATAGCATCAAATAAACAACGGACAATAGGCATCTCAAGAAGCGTGTCTTACCTACCTTTATGCATAATAAAGTGTCTGTTAATAAGTTTAATGATGAAGACACAAATATTTTCTTGGGTAAAAAAATATTCGGACTTACTTTCTATTCAGGTTTTGTTGGACAATCGTAATTGATTTCTTGGTATAATTTTTTTTGCCCATCTGTTTTAAAAATGATGGTGGTGAGGGACTTTGTCCTTTTTTTCTTGTTGCAATGCTTTGTTTTGATTATAATTCCCAAAGGACTGGAAGCATCAGGGGGGCACTTCTGCTACACTGATGAACTTTGCGGTAGAGCGTTTCATTAAATCTGTTTGGCTGTATTAAAAAATAATACATTTCATGTTTTTATTCGATTTGGTCATGCATAAAATTCCTGGCGACAGAAAGTTGCTTATTCTCCCCAGCTTTACCCCCTCTTTAAAATGATATATTTGGATACCTAATGTTAAAAAAATTAACAATTGTTCCCTTGTATTCCAGATCCTGCGCACTGGGAAGACGCCTGCCTGACTGGAAAGTCAGACCACTGAAGCCTTATAATTTTTAATAATAATAAATAATAGTTTATTAATGCAAATTTATGGTTATTATTTAATTCAGAAAGCAGAGTCCAATTGCTTTCAACATTGAAGACGCGGTGAAATCCAAGCCAGGCCAGTCTCCATTATATTTTGGAATTAATTTCCGGAAGAATATGGGATGTAGTTTCTTGGTAATCAATAATGGTCATTCTAGTAAGTTTTCAATAAGTTTTCCCGGAGATGTAGCTAGTAAAAAAAGAGGTGGAATAGGTATATTACTATATAATCTCTGGAGGAAAGTGTATTAATACTTTCACAAATCAAAACAGTTCAAGTTCAAATGACAAAAGACGGTACATCCAAAGCGGGATTCAATCATGAAGATATGCATTTGCAGTACAAATTTTCCCAACTTCATTTTCACTGGGGATTGGTCAATGGCAACGGGTCTGAGCATATTTTGAATGGGAAAAGGTACAGTGTTACAATAATTATTATATATTTCAAATATAATTAGACGAGGAAGTTACAAACCAAGAGAAAAACGATCACTAACTTTAGGATTTTGTAGTTTTCCTCTCGAAGTGCATATGGTTCACCATAAGAAAATATACCCAACGCTGACAGATGCAGTGAAGTCAAATGATCCTACAGCGCTTTCTGTAATCGGAATCTTTTTCAAGGTAAGCACATTAGGAGGAAAAATTATTAAAATTTGGGTAACCTAAATATTGTAGTCGATGCTAGTAATATTATTTTAAAAGTTTTTATAAATAAAAAATTTAGATTGGGGCTCACAACAAGGCATTAGATCCTATTCTTGCAGTTGTAAAAAGCAAAGCGTTGGACGATTCTTCGAATTTCTATGAGGTTCACAAATGCCTTAATCTTGGAGACTTTCTCCCCAAAAAACTATCCTTCTTTAGATATCAGGGTTCACTGACTACACCCCCCTGCAAAGAGGTTGTGTTGTGGACGTTTTTGGATACTCCCTTGGAAATTTCTGAAGATCAGGTAATCTCACATCATTTTTATTTTAAGAAATCCATGTTAAAGTATCGGAACTCAATTTTAAGAGAAGAGTTACGATCACGAAGTGCATACAGCATTGAGAAAATGAAATATTTTTGTAGATAAATATCTTCCATGAGGTTCGGGCCAGTTCGGAGCACAATCACCCATTTTATAACTTCCGACCGTTTCAACCTATTAATGGTCGTATTATTGAATATTTTGAGGCGTAAACGCATAAGTGTAGAGAATCATCTAATCTTACAGACCAATAATAAATTCGATAACATTTTGTTGCTGAAAAAATTGGATCAAAATGGTTTCCCATTTTAACAAGTTTAATCATTAAATATGTTTCCACAGAATATTATTCATATTTACGTGGCTGCATCTAAAGATGTAAAGCACAAATATATTATATGTTTAGTACGGTAAGTACACGATCAGGATCATCCTAGTAATGACAATACTTTCTGAATTACACGGGTTTGTACACATTCATTTACAAATATTTATTACGAATCAATATTTACAATTTGGAGTTTTCCTCACAAAATCAAAAGATTTATATTTATACAATCAAAATAATAGTAATAATTTCCTACATCTTACATCATATTCACAATTCAACACAGCGTAATAACTTGCCCTGTAGCAATAACCAGTGAAGCCCAGCTCTCAATTAATACTACAAATAAGTTGGCAATTAGAAGCAACTGAATCAAATCACCTTGTTGCACGCAACTTTATAATGTACCCCATTAGCTTACTTTGTCACATTAAGGTTATCATAGTGTTCGTAATAGAAATAATAACATCAATAATAAGTAATCAAACTTAACTGAAGAGCAGACCTAAAGGCCCGTCGCTAGGCATAAAAAATACAACTCTCAGGTAAAACATATCATACTGGTGTTGTTGGACAACTCATGAGGAAAAAATCTTTTCAGAGGAGTAAAAGTAAAGTTATATTTTTTGGCAAGGCATTAGTTCGACAGTTTCGAAAAATATACATTCCATTTGATGAATACTGTAGATAATGTAAAATGGCACATAATTGACACCCTGGAAAAATTCCAAAACAGTTACTCAATCCTCAACCTCACTAACGTGATCCCCACTAACTTCAACAAACTCGTCCTCCGAATCACTCATCATGCAAACTTGCGTTCCTACATCCTTAGTTTCCTTCTTCCTTCTTCTCAGTGCCAATTGCATCTGAGAGGTCTCCCTCAACCGTGGTCGAATTTCCTCCTGCACCTCAACACGTGCTACACTAGGCTGCTGTTGGACAGGCTCAATAACTCCAAACCAAGTTCTAATCCTCTTGCTAAAAATTTCTTTAACAGTAAAAAGGAGTACCAACACCACCGAAAACAACAACAGTATAAAAATCCAGTACACCAGAAACACTAACCATACCAAAATCTTTACAAAAGGTTGAAACAGAGAAGGTAAAATAAACTCCTTGGAAATATTATGACTAACAGAGTCAATCCAATCATTCAAATATTGAAACCACATGCTAGAGAACATTCTTCCTACAGTCTCCGTAGGTAAACTCTGCCACAATACATACCCTTGAGACTGCAAAATAACAACGAACATTGTCAAAACAATTACAAATCCAAGAACCAACTTAATTATCTCCGTCACTGTCCGAGCATTTGCAAGGAACGATAGCATTTTCATTAATGCTAAGATAAAGAATATCGAAACAAGTAAATTAAACGTCTCAGCTGATCTCCATTTCCTTAATTGTAAGCTTAAGAATTCCGTGAATTCCACATACACTGGAGCTGAGGCCACTTGAAGGAAAGATGTAAGGATGGAGTCTACTTTTCGATATAAATCATCTTGCTCCAAATCTTGTAATTTGGAAGGTTCAGTCATTAGGAATTTTTGTAGGGATTCCAAATCCTTTGACGACAGGTCAACCTTCAGGTTCAAACTTAACATCTCCCCTTCATTCAGTCTTGTGGATCTCACTCTCATTTGAGTGAGCAATGATCCCACGAGTCGTTTGTAGAATTTGGCAGCCCGGTCGTCCCTCCTCGTGCAACTTGTTTGTTCTCCTTGATTTCCTCTTTTGAATTCTACGAACAAAAGTCAACTTTATTTGTAAACAAAATCTTATTCCAGCTAATACTGATCAACTAACCAATATTTACATTTGCTCTAATCACGCTTTTAAAACTATATCCCCGAGCATAATAATTATTACTTACGAGTATATACTCTTTCGAAAAAATTAAAACTTTTGCTGTTAATTACCTTTTTTACAGCTCTCGTTGGTCTCCTCACTCCTCTCACTATTCATTTGCATTCCATGTTGATATGTCCCCATGTCCGTGTAATCAACCTCAGGTACCTTAAACTCACTGGACTTAGTTGATTGACTAGAACAGTACACGACAAATAAACACAAACACAAGCAAAATAATCTCTCCATTCTAATGCTATACATGTCTTATTGCAGTGGATAATTCTGCAAAGAAAGTTAGGATAAATAATTTAAGTAACATTCAGTTTGACTATCGAATAACAATTAAGTTGCTACAAAATTTTTGCCCTTTTGCCTTCCAAATAACTTGCCCTTTCAAGTATTCTTATTGTCAGTCAAGAGAACACGAACACTCAAGCATATATACGTGTACCTAACGTTTCTACGTAGTACGTACAGTTCCAATTCCGATTCCCGCTGTTAAACGCAAATACATACCTCTCAGCAAACACTGGACTGAAACAGTGGAAACCGGAACTGGAATAGAACACAACACACTATGTACACAACAAATCAAAAACGTAAGTTAAACGAAGAGATTGGACAAAAATCCCACGTAAACTTGCTCCTGTTTCAAGGAAAGACAAGGATACCTATATCTAATCCTGAAGGATGAAATAATAGGGCATTCTGCTTTCTCGGAACTTCACAATGACTGGAATGTAGAGATGTAATTTTGTTTCACGGCTCACTACTGATATATATCAACTAAAATAAAGACAAATGTTGTATCTGTTTACAAGATTTGTAACTTTTGCAAAGGTTTAAAGCGCATCCTATATACTCCTAATTTTACTGCAGGGAGGCTAGTGTAAAGCCATCGAAAAGCCATAAAATGCAAATTCCAGTTAAAATACTAAAGCTTTTTAAACCATTATCGTTATTTCCTATTATATATATAAACTTTACTGTCACTGCTTCCCAATGGAAGTAGCCAGCGTTGACTCAGTATTAGATGTGACACATCATGTTTTTCAATTATTATATTTTGATCTATTGTACATTATATAAATGATTTTGACATAACATTGCCCCGCTCTTTAACACAACTGCAGCTATTTCACCAACAACGTCAGTAGAAAGCTTAAAATCAAACAAGAACTCTATGAAAAATTTTGAAATTGTTCCACGAGCTAATAATAATTGAACTCATGCTGAGGAGGGTGAATTTAAGGATATTATACATACAATATAGTAGTGAAAACTTTTTTCCCGCTGATGTTACACTGATTAAAGGGAATTTTTACAAACTCGCATACATATCTATGCTCATCAATAATTTACCATTAAAGTAGAATATTCTTTACCATCTATTTTGTGTACACAATCAGAGGAAATGTGTGAATCTGCTGATCTCCGTATTTAATATGTGAATGATGAACAATGAACCGCATATATGCATTTTTGTTGTTTGTGGTCTGCTTCAATTTGGTGTTAATAAATGCTAGCGTGTTTCTGCCTATAATCTCTTGCCGTTAGTATGTACTTGTAAGTACTTAAATTGACGTATTATAGCTATATGCTATATCAGTATCAGTTATTATCAAGTTTTTAATCATCCACGTTTCTGCTTGGGTATAATTTTGTATAAATAAAGTTATCGAACTGATAATATAAACCCAGGAACATTTATCATTTTACACTTGAACGTTTGCACTCTTTAATGATCAATGACATTTATTGTTACCCTGGAAAAGCCCTGTGTTTTAAGTAAGAGAATCACTTTGGCAGCTTGTATTGTATTTTAATATCAAAACTCAGGAAGTCACAAATGCAGCGAAGAAAGATTTCCATTAAATCAAACCTGTCAAAATGGGAGGACGACAGAGTTGATGAAAATTGTAACTTTGTGGTAAGAATTTTTTTTTTAGAAAATATCTTATTTGTTACTGTTGGACCAGTTGGCAAAGTTTTCATGACATGTTGTAATCAAAATTTGTAATTTGATTTTTGATTGCAAACATACAGATTGGAAACGAAAGTTTAAAACCGACTCAAAGTAATCCTGGCATTCCTGGCTCGAGGGGTGAGGACCAAGTTGAAGCTGCCCCAACTCAAATCCCCCTTATCAAGTCTGTATTTATTAAACGGAAAGGCTCTAAATTATCAAAAACAGCTAGGAAGGATCATCATGTGAGCTAAAAATAAATAATTATTTACAAGCTTCATTTATGCAACTACTAGTATGTGTGGGTGCTTTACAAGAATCAAATGCTTTACAAGAAAAATTCGAATCAAACTCAGGATTCCAAGGAAGGAATACGTACTAAGTCAGAGGAGGTCCTTAATAATGTCACATCAACTTCCTCCCAAAAGGAGTCAACAGTGGATCAAAATCAGTCACCTTTGCTTATAACTGAAAATAAATCTGTTTACAAGACAAAATGGAAGCTACCCTGGTTCAACGTTAAGAAATGGAGTAAATCTTCAAATGTCGAATAAATTCTTATTGTTTCAATCTCAATCAGTTAATCATTCTTTGTATAAGCCCAATGAGTAATTTGATGAATATTATCAGTTTACAATCACAAACAATTTGATGGTAATTATTAGAACATAAGTAATAATTATTCTATTTTATGAAGTGGTAGTTTTCACTGCTGGTGCTGTTTTATTTTAAGTAGAATTAGTTATACTTGTGAAGAAACGGTTTTTTTGTTTTGTATTAATTTGTTGGATAAGTTGATTTTGCGCGGAAGTATTTTAATGGATGCTGATGGTACAAGTGGATTTTAATTGTTTAGCAAATGGAAACGGAGTGTTTGCTTTTAACTAATATGTTCAGAAATAAGTTTTTCAGTGCAGCTTTTCGCCGTTTTTGGAGATTTTGAAAAATGGCTGCAAAATAGGGGACGGAGTAGAAATTAGTTGGGAATTATGCTGCTTATTAAAATGTGGTAGAGCCTGAATTTGCAACTTACTTCTACTCTGTCCCCAATATTTCAGCAATTTTTCAAATTTTCCAAAAACGGTGAAAAACTGCACTGAAAAACTTATTTCTGAACATATTAGTTCGAAAATGAGTCAAATGGCCCCATCAGTACCGGAGATATACGGCCTTAAATACAAAAAATGACGTTTTTGACCATAATTCCGTAACAGCTAAACATTTTAACAAAAATTCCAACACCGTTGCTAATGGCACCCGGCATCCGTTACTTTTGCTGAAAATGACAAATTTTAAAAAATATGATGCTTTGGGCTTACATATTCCCCGTGTACTTACTCATATATACCGCATGATTCTGTATATAGTGAACATGTATTTGACGTAGCCGGAATTTTCGTCCAGAAACCTTTTCGTCCAGTATTTTTTGGACAAACTATTTCGTCCAAAAATCTTTCAT
>JAQFXU010005252.1:0-11958 GCA_034693705.1 Spatulosminthurus flaviceps | reverse complement strand
TAAGACGGTCATACGTTAAGACGGCCAAAATAAAGATCCCCCTGAGAGACCGTCTTAAAGAGTTTTTACTGTACATAGATACTAAGATTACAAAGGGAGCTTCTTCTTGGGAGGGTAGAAAATAATCGTTTTAATCAACATACAGTATGGATTTGCTGGGCGAGGATAGAGAAAATCTTCTTTTAACTTTCACCTTTTTTCTGTAGAACAGGGATTTTTTTGAGGAATTCAAGTCTAAGCTTAAATCTAGTATGATGGAGGGGGAATCTATGATGAGGATGGCAAATTGAGTGATGACATGGCTATATAGAGGAGGAATGAGAAATGGGATTAAATCAAGCCAGCCAACCCTGACTTGATACAATGGATGAGAAAATTCCCGTGGCATTCCAACTTTTCATCTCTTACAATTGCAACGGAATTTCTTCGAATTCATCGCAATGCGGATGTACACATTATTAGGGAACATTTACTGGTATTTATATATGGCGGTTTCTAAAACAACCTAAATCCTATCACTAATCAAACTTTCAATATGGCAATCAAATTTCTCTCTCAATCAATCGTATAGCTCAGAAATTTTATAAATTCAAGGAATATTTTCTCTTGAACATTATTAGTAAAACATAAGAGTGTAAAAATTTCATCCGTCATCACATTTTATTTTTACAGTAGTAGTGAAAGTAAATCCTTATGAGCCGAAGTAGGTCAAAAATATGATGGGAGTAGAAGAAACTATTTTCTCCCGATATTTCAAATTTTAGCATTACAGTGGAGAAGCATGGATTTTAAGAGGAGACGCTCAAAAGTGCTTAGCAGTGGTAATTAAATTCCCAAGAAAATCCCACACGTTTTAGAGTTTATGAAAAATACATTTAATTCATTTTGAGAGAAAGTATGAAGAAATTCAAGAGTAAAAAAAATAAAATAAAAACATTCAAAGAGTTAACGTGTAGTAGAGAAATAATATTGACAAGGAGAAAAGCTTTAGTAAATTTTTAACCTTGAGCTTTTTCTCGTTAGATAACATATTGTTCTGACTATAGAAATAAAGATAAAAAAGATTTTGACACCTTTGGAAGTGCCAAAAGTTGGATGAATTACGTTCATATTGGAAGATGGTGGAAATGATAGGAAAGAGACAAAGAGAGAGAGAGAGAGAGAGAGAGAGAGAGAGAGAAAAGCCCAAAAACACATACACATTTATAAATCATTTCTACTCCAGCCCTCCGTTAATGCCCATCCTTCTCTTGAAATAATGCTACCATCCACTCTTATAACCTTATACCTTCTCAACATGACAAAGACCCAACTCAATCTCCACACAAACCAGAGCAGAGCAACCTTATAGAAATGAGAACAATTGTGAGGAGTCTGAGAGTGTAGTAAATCCACTCAGTATTCCTATAACGCCTAAGGCAAACCTCTTTCACAAAAACTTTCTCCCATTTTCTCCCTCTCCCTAAAACAAATAATTTTTCACACGAGTCAAGCAAAACCTGATATGCCCAAGAATATTAGAGCTTCCTCCATAGAAAACCAGACATGATATAAAAAAACAGAAACATAAGAGCAATAATTCTCATTTAGCCAAGTCCAAAAGACTTTCTCCTCTCACATAACTCCCGCAATATCCACCTCCCACACATAAATACACATATACATACATAAATGTGGAGCATTTAAGGAGCCACAACAACTTTCTCCTTCTTTCACTTCCAGCCCTCGTCAAAAGTGCTAATAGTCCTTGGAAACACCTGCTGGTCCAATCTAGAAGTGTATTTGTAGGAATTGAAAAACTTTTATTATCATTATAAATCTCTCTCTCTCTCTCTTTCTCTTTCCTCCTGCTTTCACCCAATCCTTCTCTTCAAATCCCTTCCTCTGCTTTTACCTCTGGAAAAAAAGGATTTTCCCAGAAATTTTATAAACTCTTATGCAATCATAAATCCTATGAATATCCACGCATATTCATGGATTTTGTTAAGGAAAAAGTGTAAAAAAAGAAGGGAAATCTACTCCCAGAAAAATTTCACTTCTCTTTTCTCATCCCATTTTCTTTCCGCAGCTCTACTTACCATGGGAGTCCTTCCTAATTAACTTTATAGAGTAGTATTCGGAGAGGGAGAGAGAGAGAGAGAGAGAGAGAAAAAAAAAGATGCGTGTCTTCTTCTACTAATCCCTTCCTTGATAAATCTTAGATGTATCAAGGACAGAGAGGGAGATAAATTATAGGAGGGTTTTTTTTGAAAAAGGGCTCCAGCTACAGAAAAATTCCAAAAGGGTAAGGATTGAGAGAGCGTGAAGGGAAAACTAACATAATTTCCGGTAATTCCTTTGGAAATAGGCAATTTCCAAGACGACAGTCTTATATTGAAGGATACTTTTTTTGGATTTAATTTAAAGGATAAAGAGGAAAGAGAGAGAGAGAGAGGGGGGAAGCTATGGGGATTTAAAGGGAAAGTGAGGAAGAGAGAGAGAGAGAGAGGAAAAGAGAGAGAAAAGAAATCGAGACTAAAAGTAAATGACAAGGGAGAAAGTCAAAGTTTATAAGTAACAGATTAGGACGAGGAGAAAGTTAGAGAAGGGGGAAGTGAAAGCGAGAGAGAGAGAGAGAGAGAAAAGATACAAGAGTTGAAGATTGCAAAAGGCGTTTCCAAGAAATGCGAAAGCGAATCCCCTAATAATTTCTTACAAATGCGGGGAGAAAGCGGCTGAGAAAAGAGGAAAGAGAGAGAGAGAAAGAAATAGGAATCATGATAGAAAAAATGGAAAGTACGAGTGAAAAACAGTGACGGCTCTTTGTCGCATTCCTTTTCCAAGCTTTTTCCTCCTTCACTTTCACTTTTTCTCCCCACCACTTTTTCCTTCTTTGACTTTTTTGTTTTTTATTTTTATTTTCCTACATACTTTGTTTCTTTCCCTTAAGCCTTAAGGATTTGTCTCTCTTCCGCTTTCTTTTTCCTTCTTCAACTTTCTTTCCCTCTCAAGAAAATTATTTAATAATTGGAGAGAGAAAGAAAATTACATTCCTCTCTCTCTCTCACTCTCGAAAAAAATCTTACAAGAATTGAATCAAGTCATCAACTAGATATTTTGGTGGACTAGAGTTTTAGAATTCTACTCTTGGGAAGAGGAGGAGGAGGAGAAGAATAAAGAGAGAGAGAGAGAGAAAAGTTAGGAGAAAGTTATGTCGTAGTTTATAAAATAAGAAAATGGTTCATTTGCTCTCCCGCTCCCTCAATTGCCTTGTTCCCATCTTAGATTGCCACTTTGCAAGTTTGAATAAAAGGAGGAGACTCAAGAGTTTTTTTGCAACGTGTTCACTCCAACCTGTGGTATCGCTTTCCCTTTCACACTTGCTTACTTCATGGATTTTCTCTCTCTCTCTCTTTCTGTCGCTTTCTCTTTCCCGGATGAGGAAGAAAGTCTGGGGGAGTTTGAAATTTAAGTTTGTTGTTGTTGTTGGTGCTGCTGCTGCTGCTGCTGCTGTTACTCTGTTGCTTGTGCTCTTTATATCTCTGGATCATTTTCCTTCCCTTTTTTGGTAGGGGGAGAGAGAAAGTATGAGGATGTTGTTGTAGTAGGAGCTGTCGTGAGAAAATCCGAGGATTTGGTAATATATGAAGGTGCGACGGATGTGAGGAATGGTCGGAGGACATATTACGTATGTAAGGGACTTCAAATCCTTTCCTCCTTATAACTTTCTCCACTTTCTCCATGTAACTTTTCCTAGGATTTTCCTTTTATGTTTGGAGACAGAGGATGAGAGGAGGGAGAGGGAGAAAACTCTTGAGGTTGTTTTCCTTAAACTAACTTTATTTCTCAGTTCCAGAACACATTCCTTGTTTTTCCAGCAACTTGAGCTATTTTTCCTATACGTTGTGCATGTTTTTCGTAAATGGTGAAAGTAGGGGGTTCTTTCATACAAATACATATGCTCAAGTACACATGTGTTTTATATAATAAATAAAAAAGAGCGTGTATACTTTGATATTTGAGAAAAATGTTGCCAGGGAGAAAGTGCTTTTCTCCCTATGTTTTTTCATGTAAAAATATATATCATGTTATATGTAAAATATAAGGAGGAATTTTCTGTGTTTGTGTAGCATTTAATTGGGTATACGTTTTTATGTAGGGATGTGATTTTACGTGTACATAAATAGCATAGAGCAAAGGTTATAATGTCCATGTACACCTCGATAGTTATCGAGAGGAATGAGGTTGTTGGAAGACCTTGGGGAATTTCTCTGCAAGCATCATCATTTTCTTGAAGGAAAGAAGATACGCACTTTTCCCAAGTAAATTATGCTCCTGTTGCTTGTCAGAGCCATATAGCGTATATGTAAAATATATTGGACCTATGTGTTTGTGTGTATGTGTGGGCTGTGTGAGAGGATGTCATCCTCAGATATTTGTTTTATCTTTTTTTTTTACTAGGAGGAGCATGTCATGAGGAGGGAGAAAAAAAGGAAAATATGTATATTAGAAAGCTGTGGAGTTTTTCTTGTATAATGAACAAGAAGGTAGTGTATAAGATGATATGAAAGGGAAATTTCTCGGAGGAATTGTCTTTTCTAGGAAAAAGCCTTTGAGGAAGGATGCTTTTTGAGGATGTAGTATTTATGTATATATTTTAGGAGGGAGGAAGTTGGGTTGGACATGTAAAGAGAGAGAGAGAGAGAGAGATAAAAATAGCGAGACAGTTTTGATGAAATGCTTGGTTGCTTACTTGCGACAGTATATCAAATGTCGTTGATTTTATTTGCCGAGTTGTTATGAAAAGCAAACATTTAGAAGGAGGAGGGTCTTAAGTACTTTGCTTTTTCCTCTTCCTCCGCACGTACCACCTAAATGTCTCCATAATTGAGAATAAAAAGCTCAATGGGAGAGAAAAGTAGGGGAAATCCAAAAGTACACAGAGAAAGTATAATATGGCGAGAGTATATGGATAAGGTGAGTGGGAAAGTAGGTGGGGAAAGTATGTAGAGAAAGGAGAAAGTGTACGAGGAAATCTTATGGAGAAATTCTATGGAAAAAAGGAAGTGGCAAAAGAGCATGGAGAAAGTATATGGGGAAAGAATTTGAGGAAATTATATGGATGGGGAAAGTATATGGGGAAAATATATGGAGAAAGTATATGATTAAATTATATGGATGGGGAAGGTATATGGAGAAAGTGTGTGGAGAAAGTATATGGAGAAAGTATATGATTAAATTATATGGATGGGGAAAGTATATCGTCGGCTTAAGTGCAAAAGGGGCTATAAATTTCGTAACATGGGAAAAATATAATTATAGCCCCTTTTGCACTTTAGCCGACGATATGGAGAAAGTGTTTGGAGAAAGTTTATGATTAAGTTATATGGATGGGTAAAGCATATGGGTGAAGTATATGGAGAAAGCATACGGAGAACGTATATGTAAAAAGTATGATTAAATTATATGGATGGGGAAAGTACATGGAGAAAGTGCATGGAGAAAGTATATGACTAAATTATGTGAATGGGGAAAGTATATGGAGAAAGTGTGTGGAGAAAGTATATGGAGAAAGCATATGATTAAATTATATGGATGGGGAAAGTATAGGGAGAAAAGCATGGAGAAAGTGCATGGAGAAAGTATATGATTGAATTATATGGATGGGGAAAGTATATGGAGAAAGTAAATGGAAAAAGCTCGGCAAAATAATTCAGTCCTTTTCTACCTTTAATACATGTAAACACTTACGGACTTGATTCTTTAGTAATTACGTCTGTAAATGATCACTTTAAAAAAATTCATAGCTATAACTTTACTATCATGTTTGAAACTAAGTGGTACGCAAATTTTTAGAGATGTTGTTAGTTTTTGTGTAGGAATTCACCTGATTTTTGCTTTCAATACTCAAGTACTAATTCCTTGGCAAATAAACATTAGTTTTGATGAAATGCATGAATAGGTAGAATCTTGTTGTTTACTTATTTGTCAAAAACATTTTCCTACGTTAAAAGCTTTAAGTGAGCACAATTTATTTGCTTATTCAAATTTCCGTTTGAAGGATAGTGTGTAGAGAGATGAGTGGAATTTTAAAATCAAAAACATGGTATATTTTTGACAAGTGTGTGAATAACGTGGAAAGTTAAGGTATAGAATAAATTATGTACACCTGGACTTGGATATTTGTGGGACATATTTGTGAAAGTTGGAGAGACAAAAGTTTGTTCAATTTTAAGCCACGGCATTCTGTACTGTGTACGGTATAGTAAATTGTAAGAAAACAAATTAGGAGGTATAAATCCCTTTTATGGGAATTATCCGCATGATTTTCCAGAGAACTGTGCTGTCAATTTGCTTACATGAACCGAATTGTCCTGGACGACAGGATAGAGTTTAAAAATTTCCCATACATTTTTAGAGTGATGTGCTCGAATATAAAGGGTAAATATATGGACAACTTTACATGTGTTATAGATCATAACCTTCTCAGCATTTTTTACATTTCTGGACTTGGAAATATTTGTAAGATTTGGAAAAAAATGAGAAAATAAGCAGGAGTTTTATGGAAATTCTATTTCTCGTGGGATCGAGATTCAAACTTGAATGTTTTTTGTATCGTCATTTTACAAAATGGAAAGGTTTCTTCTATAAAATTGAGTTTAGTGTTAAAACAAAAAAATCTTGGAAAATACGTACAACAAATCTTTTTAAGGATGCATTTGAAAATTACCTCAAACATTTCTTTTAAAAATATTCTTTATAATTATCCTTAAAACGTTTCCTTAAAAATCCCGTCAAAACTTTTTCTTACCAACTGCCTAAAATGTTGTCTTGAAAAATTCACTCAAATATTTTCCTTCAAAATTTCCCTTACAACTTTCCCTTAAAAATGGTTTGCCACATCGCCTTCTTTACACATTTTCTAAACAGTTACCTTCAAAATTGCCTAAACATTTGCAAAAATATTTTTGTAAAAATTTCCTAAACAATTACTCTCAAAAGCTCCCTCAAAGTTTTCCCCAAAAATTGCCTTCAAAGTATCCCTCAAACTTTGCCTTCAAAATCGCCTGCAATATTTCTTTACAAATTGTCTAAAAAAATCCCTAAAGATTTCCCTAAAATTTGTCTTAAAAATTCCCTAAAATATTTTCACTAAAAATTCCCTAAAATTTGTTCCTTAAAAATTCCCTTAAATGTTTCACATAAAATTTCCAGAAAATATGTTTCCCTTCAAAATTACCTTCAAAAATTATTACGCAAATTTCGTTCTCGTTCAAAGGCAATCGAAAAATTGATAAGTTTTGCATATTTGAGCTTTATTTCACACGAGAAAAAATTGAGAGGGTGACAGTGACGAGAGGACAAAATGGAGGTGAAGAGAGACTCAATTACGCAAGATGTACATGTTTGTATGCCATGGGCTACAAATAGAGAAATGGGCTACAT
The DNA here is from genome assembly GCA_034693705.1 of Spatulosminthurus flaviceps. Taxonomy (NCBI): domain Eukaryota; kingdom Metazoa; phylum Arthropoda; class Collembola; order Symphypleona; family Sminthuridae; genus Spatulosminthurus; species Spatulosminthurus flaviceps. Next base: position 4,533 of record JAQFXU010005252.1, on the reverse strand, counting down.
CTGTAAAATTTTACATGCTAAAAAGGAGCTTAATCCGGAAGACAGTAAGTTTTCAAAGGAGCCAAGTCTGAGCACATTGGGCATAATGCACGTATAGCGTGATCGTATAGCAGGAGCAAGAAAACCAGGCCCTTTTTCCTTTGGAATTTCAACATGAATGAGTTGGAACTTTATTGGATTTGAGTCCTTGTTGTTTTGGACTTTATAGTTCTTTTTGAAATTTAGTGGAGGATAATATGGGAGATGACAAGAGGAGTATGTAGTTGGTGGGAGATAAGCCCTTTAAGTTCCCTTGTAATTTGCAATGGAAGGCCAAAGATATGGTAATTCATTGAGTTTAGAAAAATGGCTGAGCGCTTTTGGGAGAAAATGGCTCTACGTAAGTTTTATTAGGGCTCGGGGAGGACAAGAGAATTTAAGCATATTGCTCTTTGAAAATCTACAGGAGTTTTCCAAGTTTATTACACTTGCCATTATTATTGGTTACTGGGGAAATTTTCCCTAGTTAGCTAAGCCTCCGTGTATGTACGGAGCAAACCATTCCATTTGACTTATGGATATTTCCTCTGGCTTGCTCTTCGCTCCTCACTCCCTCCTCTCGCTCTCTTTTGTGGGAAAAGTGACTCCTTATATGTAGGTTGATATATTTATAAGTGTACATTTGCATACATTGCATGTAGAATAGGAACGGTCCTGGGAAAACATTTACATAAATATAATCCCACCGCGAGTAGCTTCCACTTCCGATGTCGCCCAGAGCATTTAACCTTACCAGGGAGAAATTAAGCAAGAGGTACTCTTTATGGGCTACTTTCATCATGTAACTCCATACAGTCCCTCCTCTTGTCCTCGTCTTCGCCATTCCGTAGTAGCCACATTATTGTCAAGTCCCCTTTTAAATTAACCAGCTCAGCTTTCAGCCACGCTCAAAAATCTGTTTTAAAAAAAAATATTTCCAAGGTTTTCAAAATAACTCGTTTTAGTTTAAAATGCGCCTTCAAAAATCTTTTTTTAAATTCCTTACAAAATTCCTTCAGAATTCCTTTAAAATTTTATTTAAAAATCCCTTAAATATTTCCCACACTAAAACTCCCTTAAAAATGCACTTTAAAATTTCCTACATAATTCCGTTCAAAGACTACCTTCTAAAATAACTTCAAAAATGATGTTGAAATGCCTTAAAAATTTCTCTTAAAATTAGTTATAACAATCTCTTACAATCATTCGGTATGGAAACATTCCCTTCAAAAATTCCCTATAAAATTCCTTATGACATTTCCTTCAAAAATACCTTCAAAAAACTTGTTAATGCCTTAAAAATTCCTCTCAAAAATTCCCTATGTAAGCATTTGCTTCAAACATTTCCTATTATATTTTCTTCAAACATGCCTTCCAAAAACCTTTTAAAAATGTCTATTAAAAACATTTTCCATAAAAATTTTCCTTAACAATTTCCCGTAAAAATTTTCTTCAAAAATATTTCGTGAAAATTTTCTTCCAAAATTTCCCGTGAAAGTTTTATTTAAAAATTTCCCGCACAAAATTTTCTTAAAAATTTCCCGTAAAAATGAGCCTTTAAAATTTCCCGTAAACATTTTCTTTAAAAATTTTCCTTCAAAATTTTCCCTAAAAATTTTCCTTAAAAATTTTCCTTAAAAATTTTCCGTAAAAATATTCAATAAAAATTTCCCGTAAATAGTTCCCTAAAATTCCTTATAAAATTCCCTTACAAATTTCCCTATACAAAGAATTACATTTGGTTGTAGAAACTTGTATTTTTTGACGAAGTGGCTTCGAATAAATTTTCGAAAACTCCTAGCGACCCTATCGCTTTAGAAGGGTTGAGCTGAGAAGAGGAAGGGAAGTGGTTGCTATTGAAAATGGAAGTGGTCTAATATGTATGTTTTTTTCAAGGGTTGATTTGGTTAAGGAGAAAACACGTGTTGGGGAGAGCCGTTGACGGATGACGTGGATAGATTGACTGGGAAGTCGTTGTTAGTTAGACTCATCGAGTTTTCTCCCTTTCTCCTTACAATCTTTTCATTTCCTTCCCTCTCTTTCTCAATACTAATCGTATTTTCATTCTATCCTTTTTTCCCTCTTTGCTTTTCAATCTCCTTTTGAAAAGTCGTCTAGGAAATGTTGGGTTGGATTATTGGGAATAAATATATATAAGAGAGAGAGAGAAAGTGCCTTATATAGGGAAATAGATAGCTTTTTCTAAGGCTTCCCTCAAATAATGAATTAGATATTTTCCTCTCCACTTCCCTCGCATCTTTTTTTCCCTCTCTCTCTCTCTCATCTTTGAACAAATCCCAAGCGGAATGAGTAGACCCGGGATAGTTTTGGTTGTGCCAAAAGAGTCTCCTACTATTTATTACTTTAACAAATGCCAAAACTTTGTATTTTTCTCCATCAGTTTTGGCATCGACTCACATAGAAAAAACAATCAAATTTCTTGATTTATTTCATCCAAGGACTTTCTCCCTTATTTTTTGGCATGACCTCAACATAATAGCAAAAATATTCCCAAACTTAAGTGCAACTTTTGGTCCATTTTCTCTCTTAATATCTGCCACATCACACACAGACACACTCACTATGCTTTGAGCCGAGTCCGAGAAGAGAAGTGAAAGTATGTGTGGATATTATCCAGACCTTTTGAGTATTTAATATTTTTTCCTCCTTCATGTTCTTTTTTTTGTGTTCAGAGAGCGACGACAGTGATGCTGAGGGAGGGCTGGGAAATGTCACCCGAGTCGTGTTGCGGCCACCTGGACACAGTGGGAAGGCGAAGAGAGGACACTTATGCTTTGATGCTTCCTACGAATGTGGTAACCTTTTCCTCTCCATTTTTTCATACTACTACGTCACTATACATAGAAAAAGCTCTACGCTAAAATATTCTCTCCTAGCATTCCACCCACAAAATATGTACATCTGCTATCTTGCGACCATACTAACTTTTACTTTAAAAAAAATCTATGCTTAGCATAGATTTGTACTGCGAAGGGGGTATCGAAGCGGTGGGAAATATTAGTTATTAAAATGTTCATTTAGTACATATTTATACTATATGAGTAATATTCAGAACAACATCATCCACTGGATGCATCCAGATTTTACAGTAATTTCTATTTCCCAATCATTATTGCACTTGTATTTTCACAAAAATTTTTAAAAATAAAATACGATAAACATCCAGGAACTTTTCGAAATTACAAAATTCAAACACGTTTTTTCAAACTGGAGTAGAAGTGTGAGTTCCTTGTTTACATATCAATACTCAATTTTCTGACCAACTTTAACCCCGATTCAAGAAACTCGTTTTTGCGGATTATCAGGACATTCCAAAATTTAAGAAAGTTTGGCAAATTTTAAATAATAAAATGACCATATCCCCTAAACGGCTTGAGGTACAACCAATTCGTTTTCACTGCGAGATTCCTTATAACATTATGCATCGGACTGTGGACTCTTATTGGGAATACAGCCAGGTTCGTTTGCAATAAAAAAAATAAACATGAAGGTTGTCCCCGATTTTTTTGAAGGTTACACTAAAATATTCATATTTTTGCATAATTATTTAAAAACTAAACTGCTTATAGCAACGAAATAGATCAATATACGAATCAGAATCAATATTTTTTGTAGAATTAGAATCTGAAAACCAATTTGTCGTTTAACAGACAACAAACTATGGAAAAATTAAAATTTTGAAAAATTTACGAAAGAAAAATGCTTTGCAAATTGCAAAATTGCTGAAAAATTCGAATTTTATAATTTTTTTCCAACCAGTATAGTTGGACTAAAAATGTACGTTAAACTTATTCTGGACCAATTTTATGCGTAGATTACGATTGCTAGTGTGTTTTGGTTGTAAAACAAAAAATAAATAAGTTTGAAAAAATTAGTAGAAAGAATTGCTCAAAATGCGTAGATATTATTTTTTTACCAGGATAATAAGTTTCAAATCTGGGTAAGCATAGGGGATTCCTCAATTTCTTATCGGTATTGTATTTTCAGACCACTTTTTACCCGGATTAAAGAAACTTTATTTTGCGACTTTTCGGGATATTTCAAAATTGGTGAATTTTTTGCGAATTGAAAATATTAAAATGACCATATCTCCAAAACGACTTGAAATACAAAAAACATGATTATCACCACAAGATTCCTTATGAAATTCTACATCCGAATATTGTCCTTTGTTAAAAATACAGAAATTTGCGTTTCGGATAAAAAATAAATATGAAGGTTGCCCCCGATTTTTTACGAAAATTTAACTAAATTCGTCATAACTTCTACATTAATGCATGGATTTTCACCAAAATTAGTGAGCCCTGTCCAAAGCTGCATAAGATCAAGTGTGTAAAATTTCATTGGTTTCTGACCCTCCGTTCAGAAGTCTTAGACCTTGATTTCACTAGGGGATTTAACCATGGTTGAGTTAACCATAGTTAGTTTAACCATCGAAAAGCTAGGGATTTCACTACGGAAATGGTTAAGTTAACCATTTTTACTCCGATTTCA
>JAQFXU010005251.1:0-11958 GCA_034693705.1 Spatulosminthurus flaviceps | reverse complement strand
GAGATCAGAGATCCCAGGAATAAAATAGCTCCAGGTTCAGTTGGATAGTGAGAAAATTACCTACTTTTGATAAATACTACAGTAGTTATAGTAGTTATTATAGTAGTTATAGGTATACCTATCATTTATAAAATAAAATACTTACCTCGACCGATCCTTGCTGATGACATTTCATGAAAAACTTGTGTTTACATGTTGTCGAAGCACGAAGTTGCTTGAACGGTCCGAGATGGATTGGACGCACCACCGGGGTCTCCATTTTCCAGGGAAAATAAAAGGACAAGAAGAACAGAAATCCATCGTACTCCAAAGCTTGTGTATGACACAGAAAAACGTACGAGATCTTGAAGCGTGAGTGATGTTGGCAATATTTAGTGGCGGGAAATTATCACACTTTGTGACACTGCGCGTATTTTGGATTTTGGAGTGTTTAAATTCAAGGTTATCTGTGCTCATTGCAATGCTAAGTGTAATGCTAAGTGCAATGCTAAGTGTAATGTTATGCAGTTGACATCCGTCCTGGTGACAGTTTGGCAACGTGGATACCAACTGTGAACTGCTTGACGTGCGAAGTTGGCGGTCAAGCTTTCGAGGACACGATTTTTTAGAGCGGTCATGTACAGACGCATACGATCAGGCGCTGCGTATATTGGGGTAGGCTCTGCCGCTACGTCAGGACGCTTTCCGACCATGTCCGAGGTTGCCCTGCTCGTGGGATTGTCGGTATGTAATATCAGGCGACAATCCTACCACTTTCCCCTATGATCACGACTTGTTTCTGTCACCAAATGCCCTTTTAAGGGCTACAATATCTCCGAAGAGCATTTTTGAGGCAGTTAGCCAAAGGGCAGTTGTCCAAAGGGGCAGTTTTAACGGGACAGTTGTTCAATAAGGGAGTTTCCCAGGCATTTAGCCAACAGGGCGGTTAGCCAACGGGGCAGTTAGTCAATGGTGTAGTTTCGTCGGTGGGAAATGTCCAGGTGCGACTCGTCCGGGTGGCTGCTTTCCCGGTGCATTTGTCCTTCGAGGCAGTTGCAGGGGGGCAGTTAGCCTAGAACCGTTTACTCAACATGGACGGAGTCCATGTTGTGTAAAAAAGGGGTGATGCAGAATGGGCACTCTGACACGCTACAATCACCTCACAATCTGATCACCTTTCCCAACAGTAGCAATTGAATGCCGCGAAGTCTATCTTGACGTATGCCTTCCTCCTTACTATTTGTAATTTTTTCACACTGAATGTGTAGATTTCAAGCATTGTAAATAATAATTATGTCTAAAATTGTTTCTACTATAGAGTGATATGCAATCACTTAGTATAAGTTCCAACATAGTAATGACCAAAAAATGACGTCAAACAAAGCAACAAATGTACATGAGTGACTCCTGTACTTTTGACGCAATAATGACCAAAAATTGACTTTTGAAACAAATCAACAAATGTACACGGGTGACTCCTGTACTTTTCACCCAATAATGACCAAAACATGACTTTTGAAACATAATCATAAATAGATATGTGTTTGGTGCACCTTTGTACCTACCTATGACCATTAAATGATAATGCAGATTTTGGAACTAATGCCGGGCGTTCGGTCATACAATAGTGAATAAGTGGTCATTAGTCACTTTTGACCTTTTATTGACCCAAAAAATAAAGGATTAAATACGTTTTTCACAGTGAAGGTGAATGATCATCTATAATTATAATTGTTTATTTATAGCTACCTCAATTTGGCTACTGTAAAAATTAAAGTTGTACTTCTTTGTTGCTCATCTGATCTAATGCAAAGTCAACAGTATCTGACCATTCGAGGCCGATCTTCCTTCAATATTTAATGTGAATTAACCATTGCGGTTGCTAACGAGAACCCAGCGCAGCGTGAAGCACCTCCAAAAATCTCTCCATCGATTTTAAAATGTGCATTTTGTTTTTTAAAATAAAACTTTAATTTAAAGTAATTTTGACTTTTATGTTTACCATAACTACGTATTCAGCTCGTTACTATATAGCATATACCAGACCACAGCCCTTCAAATGGATCATCGTCCTTAATCCTCCATAAAATATCCTATAATGTATATCCTACTATGTATAAAATATCCTAGTATGTATTTCGTCACGCACGATTCGCAAAGGTTTCAAGGAATCTCAATTTTCCACTTGTCAATTACCATTAAATTTTAATTGTTACCCCGTTTTACTAAGAATTTATTCAATTTAAAACCCATTCCCCCAAGTGATATCTTATTCTTCTACACATACTATAGTAGTAATGTATGCATATATTCTGAAGATGATGATTAGGATGGACATGCCTGTGAACAATTTGCTGGCTTTTGCTATACGCACTCATAATGATGGTTAACGTTGATAGGGAGATTGATGATGGCAACTTACATCCAATTTACATTTCCATTTCCTCTATCTCTCTCACAGTTCCAAACTTATGTAAGAGTAAGGTGTTTTTATGAAAGTGAGTATATGTAGATATACGCAACCCATAATAATATTCTCGCACATAAAATCTTATGTGAGAGACAGATGCACTTGTTTTGTAGCAATATTATTTGCGAAACGAAATAACGCTTAAAAATATTCAAGCCTCTCCCATTTTCATATGTATATAGAATAAATAGGGATAGGGGAAAGGCGAGGGGAGAGAGAATATTACATAAGATCTACTCAAGTCACTCCAGTCTGTCAATGTCACTATTTAACTAAATAATTAGATTCCAGTCGGGTTCCGGTCTTTCCTTGTGCAATCAAATGCCAGAATCCTTCCAAATCGATAGTAAGTGAGGTAGGATGACACAAGCTGGAAAGAAAAACGACAGTAAAATGCCACATTAGTCTGTATCTATACCTTCGGTTAAAATCCTCAGGAAGAGCACTGGGAAGTAAATTCCAGTTTCTCTTCCTCCGTATATGATTTATATACCCCACTCTCTCTCTCTCTACATAATTATCCAGCAAACTTGCTTTGCTTGCACATTATACAACCTTTAATGTGTTAAAGTCTATCCTCAGATTCCTTACATCCAAAAAAGCAAATTGTAAGGGAACACCTCCTGCACAAGTATAACATTAAGTTACATTAGCAATTTATTCCTGTGTACTATAGCCCAGTAGTATATTATTATAGCCATGTAAAATATATTTTTTAAATAGCTAAATTACCAGAGTTATTTTCTCTCTTAAACATTTCTTGAGCCCCTTAAGTTGTATATATAGGGAGGAAATGCAAAAGACGGAAATTATCAAAAAAGGCAATGATTTCCTCCAGCACTGCGGACACAAGTGTATACTTTTGTAGCCTAGAAAAAAAACCATGGATCGTAAAAATGTAAGTAACTGCTCAAAATGCTTGAGCTGAGGAGTCACGGGAAATTAAGCGTGTGTGTATAAAAGATGTGGAGAAAAACAAGCTGTTGGGAAAAGGGAAAGATGAACTGGGGAAGGTAATCTAATGGAACAACGTGTGCATGAAATGGTTGCCAATTAAGACAAAGATGACGGTATGTAACAGATGGTTACCACTACTGGAAGGATTGATGTTCTGTCTGGTCTACACTTCCATCTCCATGCATACAAAATACCCTACCTGCAACTGAACACACTTATGAGGTATAAATGTTTAATGATTAACTTGATTTTCTTCCCGTCTCTCTCTCTCTCTCTCTCGAGTACTAACTATTCCCACCTCTTCTTCACTCAACATACTTAAGGAAAGAAAATGTGAGAAATGAGCAGGTTCGTGGCAAAAAAGAGTGTAAGTCTCTAGAGGTGAAAGAATTTTCGAATGAGAAACCGAGAAACTCTCCTTGTGATTTTCTCTCTCTCTCTCTCTCTCTGGTTGTTTCAGCCTATAAAGATTTTGTTGAAAATGAGTGTCTTCAAGTACTGTGTTATATGCCTTCCAGTAGTAATGGCACAATAAACTCTGATTAGCTTGTGCAGCATCTAGTTTTTTCACTCTGAAAACTTACTTCTCTCTATATCATATCGCCAGGAGTTTACTTTCACTCTCACTCTCTCGCAGTCCTTATGTCACTCATAGTCATATGCCTCACATTTTATTATTACAACTCACCAGCCGCAGACACACACTCTTTTCTGGAAAAGAGCAAGGGAAAAATGAATGGGAAATGCCCAGAGCTTTCTCTCCCAGGCTCCATTTCCTCATTCCTTCCACATTGGGGTATTTACAGGTATTTATCCATAAAAAGCTATATATAGTTACATATAACAGAGAGAGAGACAGCTTGAGATAGAAAGAGAGGAAACTCACATCCAACTTCATTGCACCTTTTCAACAAATATTACCTCAACCTCACACGCAAACAAAACTATAAAAGGTGACATGGAGGGAGTTGAATGGGCGTAATTATTATTATGAATAAACTTTTTCCCCCATTCTGTCCTCAAACCTAACCTCTCGTTTTTTAAAAGCCTAATTTTACTTTCCAAATAAAAGCAGTACTACGAAAATGTATTTTTCATTCAAAAATTCTGGACAAACCTTTTTTTCAAATTAAAAAAAATATTTACAAAAATATTTGGGAAAATTCATGTTCATTTCAAAATTGATTGTAATTTATTGGAAGTTTATCGAATAAATAGAAAAAATGTCTTTGGGTTCCCAAGCTTTGTAAATGTAAGCATAAGGGCTTTTGCCGCTTACGTAAAAGAATGTAATCTATAATAATCATAATTTTTGTATCCCTCCTGTGTAATCTCCCGCTTTTGGTGATAGCTCAATTCTTTGGAAATGTAGCAGATGTTATACAAAGACTTCCGACCTCGACATAGTTATAATTATTTCTCTCCTATACTGCCAAGGTGAATCCTTCCTATAGCTTGTTATTGTTGTAGGTATTGGACGAAAATCGGTGGTTGAATGATGAAGAGAGGACTTGCCATTATTTCATATACTATATATAAGGATTTTTGGTAACAAAATCCATAATTTATTTCCCAACAACCCTGAGAAGACAACACCTTGAAATTATACTTCCTGTTTTTTTTCTTTTCTCCCTCCCGTCAATATTTTTTTGAGCCCCTTCTGCTTATGACCACTCTCGCTTTCTCCTCCAGATACAATTACCACACTGTGGCTTTTGACTTTACTCCAGTATATATCCGTGAATATAATGATAGTAGTCAATAATGCTCACCGGGAGGGAGGGATGCTCATAGGGAATTTTTGGGATGATTCCACAGCCCTTGAATTCAGCTACATTATATTATACTGCCAGGGGTGGGTTATAAATTACTCCGCTATCACGCACAGAAACCCTCTATGATTAATGGCACGTGAATTGGAGCAAGTTTTAGTAGCTTGGATCCTTTTTTTTAACCCCCCAAAATTATGATGAACCATAAAAACGGATTATAGAAATGGACTCAAATTTTGTCAATAAATTTGTTTCCTATGCAAATGTTAGGTCTGGTCCTCCCGGAAAAAAAATCCTCCTCATTTTTACCATCATTTTCTTTAGATCCTTTAGGGATTAAGTTATTTGTTCCAAGCTTTAAAAAGCTACACGTTAAATATTAGGAGTCATAAAAGTTGTGACTTTGACAAGGGTAAAAATCTGCGATAGCCGCTTTTGTAGTAATATAAGGGATAAGTAATAACCAAGGAAGGAAAAAAGCTTGGTAAAATATTTTTACAATCCTATTCATCTTCATGAGTAGGATAAATAAGGCTCATATTATATGAATAATTAGCTGAATGTTAAAAAATTTACTCGTCTTTTATCCCTTTGAAAAGTTTACATCTAAAGTTATGAATCATCCGAGTAAGCAAAATATGTGACAATAGTTCTCTATAATTGATAATAAGCCTTTGCAAAACTTACTTTTTCAAATGGAAATCCTTTGAATAATTAACCTTTCCTTAAATTAGCCCTCACGTGCTTTACCAATGGTTCGTATCAATAATACTTTAACACTTTGCAACTGCACGTTCAAAACGTTTTTTACTCTACAAAAAGCAAAAACACATAGCTAAATTTACATGGAATACATATGGCTTTTGCATGCAAAAGTTCCAATAAAAACTGTCATTTATTTCAATAAGTTTTCAAATAGCATTTTTTATCAGAGCGTATAAAGCTTAAAGAATCAAAACCTTGTGTTCGCTTTAGCAGAGCCGAGTGCACATGGATTATCATCATCTTTGTACAGAAATGATTTTTATAACACATTGAATTGCCGCACATCCCAGTAGTGTTAATGACTTGAAAAAAATTTCTCTATAATATGATATTTGAAGCCGCAAAGATATCTAACTAAGTGACAGGATTCTACATAGCAATTACATTTTATCCACGCACACATGAAAACTGAATTTTTCATCTCTCAAATTACTGTCATTGGTTACACAAGCACCTCGGAAAATTGTAATGTGAGCTTAAAATTACTAAGGCTGTAAAATAAAGTTGTAGTCGGATCTTTTGGGGTTGAAATTTACGAGACGATAAAAAAAATTTAATTGCCAAAAGAGATGGTATTTGTAACGAAACATTTTTGAATCGTGAGAATGAATCGGTAAATCTTTTTAAAGGGAAGGATGAGAAAGAAGCATGGGAGGGTTTGAAATTCAGGGAATTTGATTGATCAAAGGCCAAGTTTCAGATGCTTAAGGTTATCGTAATAATGAACCTAATAAATTATATAGACGAATTTAGCTATTGTAAATATCATATGACAATTTTCACGTTTATACTTGATGTGAATAATGGTGAGAAGTGAGAATGTGTAAAAGGTTTATAAAAGTATAACACTTTTTGTCAAACTTTTGGCCAAAAATGGAGAGGAAGTTGGGGTAAAAAGCCTGTGGTGATTTGAGAAAAAAAGAATTCATTGGGAAAAAGGGAGAAGTTGTCAACACCTGGGTTTATTGTTGGGACTATACCTGCAGGATATAAATGATAGTTTCTATAGGAGCTTAGTGAGACAACTTTTAAAAAGGGTAGAGTATAAGAATAATTTAAGTCTCTGACACTGCATCATCATTGACATTGGACCTAATCCGAGGATTTTGTCAAGCTCATGGGTTTTTTGTTGTGAATGCGCTCTACATGTAATCTGATGTCCTATAAGTTCAATTACATCACTTGAGCCTTTATTTATATAATCTTTCCATCTCACTGTGGAACTTGAATTCAGCGTGAAAGAGATAAGACTTTTCTTTCATACGAGCTCTCTATGGAGGTTCCTTTTTAAAATAATAATATCCTAATGATCCTCTTTCAGCAATCAGCATAGCTACTATTAATGCTTAGGAAAAGAGGATAATTCACTCAGCTTGATATGCTCGAAGATTCCTTCCTAGGAAGAGTGGTCGAGGTAATTACATGAGCCTTCCAATGAGTTCTTTCAAATAGTATTTATTGCCTGCACAGTAATTATTATTATTTTACACGGATCGGACTTTAAGGGTTGTCTTGCAAACTGGTAATTTTTAATCCGATGTACCTTTCAGTAATGGAGTTTTTTTGTGGAAGGAAAATAAATTTTAAAAAGAGCATGGAAAAACATTCTTTTTTTGAGTAAAATTTGTAAGTGCCTCAATAATTTATAAGCGCGGTTAAAGCGGACTAAAACGCTAGATTAAAATAAAAATATAGTGTTCAATGTCACTTGCCCCTAGCTTTTGAAATGTATATTGTAATAATAAGTATATGAGGATGATGGTCATACCGAGAAAGTGGAAGTTTAACCGTTAGTGAAATTTCCTAGTGCTCGTTAGTAACTATAGAGTTGTCGTGAAAGGAGGTCAAATGAAATCCGTATGGGCCTTCGGAAGGTACAAAGGAGCTATGTTATTTTCATTTAATATCATTCCCCACCAGCAGATCTCCCGTACAAAGGGACTTGTTAGAGTGTCTGTCCACATAATGATAATAATTAGAAACTCTCATAAAAAATTCAAAGGAATAAAACTGCATCGTGCTGCGTGATGAAGTTATACAAACGGGGTTGCCCGGTTTACGAGCGGGCACAAACATTTTCGATTTTAAATATAATAAAATTCTTGACCACAAAACACACTTACAATGGGGATCTTCCAACTGTTATTATTCCAAGAGTTTATTTTCTTATCTCGAAGACGCATTTTTTCTGATTTGCAAGTTTTAGAATTTCAACTTGTGAAAATTCTTGATTTCTTCAAACAAACCGTTTTAATGAACAGCCAGTTTAGTCAAGTGCCACATTTTGCCCGTTTTGGCGGCAATTCAAATTTTACCCAAAAATGAATTGGAAGTACACAATTATTTTGAAGCATCATCATAAAATACGCCATCCTGTGAAATTTCACCCTTCTAACTCTACTACAATGGACCCTATAGGGCCGGATGCAGATATATTTAAAATGGCGTACACGGGAGGACATGGTTAACAAATTCTCCGAGGAACCGTTGAACCCCTTAACATAGAGAGGTGCATAAGGTGTCTTTTGAAAGATAAAATGATGGAGATGTTTTTGAAAAAGCACTTTTAAATTTCTATGAGTTTTTCTATTTTCAAAACAGGGCTAAGCTTTATGAAATTGTCTCCCGTTTGTCCACATGTTAAAGGAACTGATGTGCAGCCCCATTGCTGCTTTTATGGTAGAGGTATGACAATAATTTTTTCCAAAATGATGCATCATAACATTAAGTACAAGAAATGTCGTTCACGACCATTAAAATATGCACTTGGTTTTTGGCGTTGAAATTAAATATTCTAATAACTCCAGGTTCAATTCTGTAGTGAGAAAATTACCTGCTTTTTACAATACTAATTATTCCTCTCACTCTGGGTTATTTCCTAAGTAAACTGTTTATTTTTACGCAACCCACTTTTTTTTATTGCCGCAAGGTGATGCGGCTGTGGCATGGCTACATAATAGTAGCCAATGGTTTAAGCAGACTAGGTTTGTTGTCAACTAAACGTAGAAAATAACAAAAACTGTGTACCCAACCTGTTTCTCAGTTTCATTATTTTCTGCATTAAGTTTAGCTTGACTCGGGCCTTTGGTTTAACAACACCAAACCAGTTAATACTCTGCACTGACGAGACCCAAAAAGATCGAAACCTGCACGTCTGCAGATACGGAGTTATTCCTGACGAGATTAGAGATCCCAGTAATAAAATAAAATAACTCCAGGTTCAATTCTATAGCGAGAAAATTACCTGCTTTTTACAATACTAAATATTCTAATTACATTCATCTTTAAATGTTCGCTTAAAATTACGCATGCGCACAAATGCGAAAAACGAAGATCCGAAATAAATGGTTTCTATCATACCTCTGACTGCATATCAGTTCTTTAACATGTAGACAAACGGGAGAAAATTTCATAAAGTATAGCCGTTTTAAAAATAGAAGCACCCATAGAAATATAAAAGCGCTTTTCCAAAAACATCTCCATCATCTTATCTTTCAAAAGACACCTTATGCACCTCTCTATGTTAATGTTAAGGGGTTAAATTGCATGCTTCAATTTTTTGCATGACTTTTTTTGGGCAAAATTTGAATTGTCGCCGAAACGGCTAAAATGTCCTTTGTGCAGTAGTGAAATTCTTGGCCTCGGCCAGGGAATGAAACGAATTCGATCCACCCTCATAAGCCCACCACTACTGACTGTTTTGGCGTGTATAGATGAGAGCTGGAAGTGTGTTTATCACTCAGAAGGAGGTGGACAGTTAATGACTGGATTTGACTATCACCAAAAATCCCTGGATAATGTTCACTTTAACACCTTGATAACGAAGGAAGATGAGGCTACCAGTCTGTTTAATCAGAGTTTTTGTTTTTTCTTTGAATTAGCTATCTTTATTTTATTACAAGAGCTGAGCTGGTAATTTTTCTGGTCCTCCGGAGAATATGACGAAACGGTATTCTAGGTCATTCCTAGCCCCTTGTGATATCTAATTATCCATTATATTCTAGTGAAAAATCAACCCGGTACGTCTTTCCAAACACCAAAAACGTTATTCTTGCTCACGAAATACCGTGTCTGCCGGACGTTCAATCCAAAGTTGTGAAATTGCTTTTACCACTCCCACTCCTTTACCATCACTCCGACTGATAGATTCCTGCTCAAACAGAATGGAAATCCTTACCTCGAATAATCAATCAAAGTCTTCAAATTCATTGCTACAAAAAATTTAACAGGCGGACATACAAAAATATCTGCAAAGTTATTATAATTAATATAAATCAACATAAGTACAGATTCCCGGCATTTAGACTTTGCTTCACAAGAAAATCGTCCGTAGGAAAAACAAGGGCTGAAAAATATAGTGTGTGTGTGTATTAAATCAAACTGAGCCTGGACTTTTTACAAGGCTCTTTGGTTTCATCCCCATGTTCTATTCACCATCCGCCTTTTACTTTACATAAGAAAAGAGAGTCAATAAAAATGTTTCAAAAGGCTATGGTGACTCCATTTGAAAGAGGATACACTCCACAATGTTGTAAACAAATGGAGGCACTAGTGTAAGGATTTTCACAAAAATACTTTCACTCTACAATATAATACCACTCTTACATCAACATAACAAACAAAACCCTCCACCAGCTCCCACCACATGTATATAGTTACAAATCCACTACGATAATAAATGCACAAACTAAATCCCTACAAGAACCTCCTCTTTTTTTTGAACATTCAAAGTCAATGTTGTTGAATCAAAAGCCTGCTTTTATTTCCCTACCATTCTCATTATACACACAGCTATTTATAAATACCCAAAATACATAAAAGCACACCACCATTTCAATCCATAGTTTTCCCCTTCATACAAATAACAACTATCATTCAAATACCAAATCCCTTATGAGGCTCTTAAAGAACCACTAATGTGCTCAATTGACTGATTGATTTGAGCATTAAAAATTTCCAAAGTATGTAATAGTTTTAAATTTTCACAGTAGATTTATCGATAATGGAAAACTTATCCAATTTTTCCTCTCCTCTAAACTCTTTAACCTTAAGCCTATAATGAGCTTCAACCTATAAATGCCCCTTTAAATGTACTCATCATGTAAAGAAGTAGGGATAATGTAGAATTTTAAAGCCTACATTTACAAAGTTTTAGTTCCCGCAAGAGATCATAGGGACTTAAAAAACTTTTTCTAATTTACTTTAAAACTATTTCCCAACCCTTTTTTATGATCTGGGAATTTCAAAGTAGCTCATCTGTACTTCGTATATAGAGAGATAGACATAAAAATCAAATAAGCAGAAGGAAATGATGATAGATAGAACTTGTCTCTAAAACTTGTAAAGGGTTTTAGCTTTTGAGAAGGACGAAATCACCAGGAAAAAAAACCCTGGGGATTAGGGTGCTCTTTTCTATTCAAACCCCACAAATATATTTATATCAGGACTTTATATTTACCTAAGTACATATTCTTCTAATGGATTTGTCTTGTTCATTTTTTTCGCATAAAAACATCCCAATTATGTATTAGCATAGGATTTGTGCAAAAAAAATCCATGAACTCCTCGATCACTCCACCCTCCCCTTCTCCTAACATTCTTTCAGCAACCCCAGAAGAAAACAAATTAAATCCACGTTCCCAATCTCTCTCCCTCCCTCCACATTGCAAGAGAGAAGAGAGAGAGAGAGTAAAACTTGGATGTGCACAAGACCAGTAGCTTATGGAATTTCTTTGGACTTTCCTTACCCGCAAGTATAAATTTAGTACACACCACTATACAAATAAGAGTCATGTCTCACTGGGATTTTTCAAAAACTCTAAACATCCCCAAGAATACAATCCCTACAAGACTCTATACAAATTTTCTCTATCCCCATACCATTGCACTGGAAGTATATAGGGAAAGAAAATACATTCTAAATTACATAACCACTATACACAGCGTGTTTTTTGACCAGTTTGGCGGCAATTCAAAATTTCCCGAAAAACAAAGTAATGAAAAAAATTGATGTAC
>JAQFXU010005250.1:0-11962 GCA_034693705.1 Spatulosminthurus flaviceps | reverse complement strand
GGGGTGCGCACCCCCGATGTGGGAATTTTTTCATTATTTTTCCGAAACCTCACCAAGTACCCCCAATAAGAAAAAAAATATATTTTGGTCAATTCCCTTACCATCGAGCAAAGGTTGTTCCTATAGTTATACAAGCTCCAATGTGCCCCAAAATGTTAACGTATTGGAAAATGAGGATCTTTTCCCACATACATAATGTAAAAATGTGCAACCGAAGAGCTAATTTTACCAATGTTGTAGGTTTGACCTGAATGTTTTGACAGATTGGGAGTGGTATTAAACCAAAAATTTTAGAAAATACTGCTGTAGCAGTAATTAAAGATCCTGTCAAGTTGTAAATAATCATTTTTATGGTTTACCTGATTTAATTGTATGAAAATACCATATGTTGTATGCATTATTTCACTTTATTAATAGGCAGCGAGCACAACTTTTTACGTATCTCCCATACAGAACCTATAGAAAGTGTAGTTGAAAATTTTACACGCAAAATTTTGGTTCAAACGTTCTAAGTGTTTATCCATAAAATGATGACTGATAGCGTATTACTTCCTTCGTCCTGCGTACTTTAGCTATACATATTTATATGAAATATTGTTGATGATGAAATAAGACATTGCTTAGTTTCTTTATAGTGTTGTGACTTGTGACTTCCAGTGAAAATAGCTAACCCTTTCGACTATGATTGTTAAGTAAATACATACTTTCTTTCGGTTAATTTCTGACATTATTAGTAATCTTAAGAATACAAGCGTATATACTTACTTACGTTAACTGTCGTTAACATGATAACATGTAATAATAGTTTGAAATTGAAAGACTTTTGAGAGTAAATAAATGGAAGAGGATTGTATAGACTGCGGATGAGCCAACCTTGTAAAAGCCAACCCACCCCATCTTTCGTGCAGAGTTCTATGCAAGGAAGGATAGGCTGAAAGAGATATCTGCTGAGGGGTTGTAACATTTTACTACAACTGAATAATTGGACGTGTAGTTTTTTTTTGCATAATTGAACTACAATTACTCCAACTACTTTGAATGAACAAGGAAACGAAGGATTGTAAAAAAGTAAATGGAGAAGTAGAAAATAGTCATAAAATTGTAAACTTTTCATGTGAAATCCTAGAGATATGCTTTTGTTTAATTAAATTCCGCAAAATGCTCCAACACTCTTTCTCGCGTCAGTGAATAAACTCACTTAAATGAACATGTTGTTTTCTAAGATAGAGGAGCAATAGGAATAATATACGCCGACAGTTTATAATCGAAAGAAAGCCACCCAAAAGCTTGTGGTTATATTGTCATTTTATAATTTATTTATTGGTAGAGTCATTACAGTTTATAGTTACGGAGCTCTGACTGAGAGATTGAGTCTCCCATACTCTCAAAACATATAGGACAGTCACGTTCAGCAAACATTTTCGTTTCTCTTCTTCTTTCTTTCTCATCTGCCGAGCTGTAAATAATTTGAGGCCACCCTTTTAGTTATTTAGTTGAATCTCTTTCACTTTACAGTTAAAAAAATATTCATGTCCTTGACTTCAACAACGAGCCTGATATATGACGAAGTTTCACTTACCTTTAAAAGTCACTCTTATGTTTTGAAAAAGGTATGGGTCCCATATAATTCCAAGATAAAATTTTGTTTGTCAAATGAAATGCCGACGATTAGAAAAAAGGACGATAATAAGCTTTTCGCTTGTTTGGGGGCCTTTCTTTAGAGAGACATAAACAAGTATTTAGTATATTTTTTAAAGTCAATAATACTTCCTCCCATATATCCCATCCCCCTTTGTCGCTTGAGTATTTTCCCAAAATTTTTCAAGGAAACAATGATAATTCAGGAGTTTAAAAAATCCAGAGCATACACAAACAAATGAACCAGACTTATTCCTATGTATCAGAAACATATACATGCAAACAAATCCTGTAAGACCAAATGCCATGTAAAAGTCTAAGCTTTTTCAACCATGCTTTCCCTTTCTCTCTCTCTCTCTCTCTCTACTTTATATACTTTTCTACAGCCATAACTTTTCCTTTTTCTGGTCTTGATATTTTTAATGGGGAAGCATGCACATAAGACTCCACCCATTATAGCCCACCTTACATATTGTATACATTATCTCTCACCAGATACCTATCTTTGTAATTTTAGCATTATTATCGTACAATACGGTCCCATCTTCTGATACAGTAGTTTTGTGAACATTTTTAATGGCACAATGGATGATCATGTTTAAGAGTCAAAACAGCAATTTTCTACATAGGTGCTGAAATATTAAATGGCTTGGAAGAGCACGTTCTTCGGATCTTCCAGTTTTTAACGCACAAAAGAGCTTATAATTATTCTAGAAACAAGTTAACGACCAAAACATGACTTTCTCACTCTACAGAGAGCCGACAAGAAACACACAGAGCTTCTCACTACATAGGATTAATATATATTCTCAAATAAGTACCATATAATAGAGGACTATGTATTGTATAGGATGTATCGCGTATCTGTTTAAAAGGGTAAAGAGAGTAAACCCTTCTGTCTTGAGTTTATTACTATATTTATATATGTACACCTATAGATACTACACGCATTTATACAGAGATAAAAAGGTTGTGGGAGCTGACCTTAAAATTTTTCTTATTCCTTCCAAGCCCACCTTCAAGCCTCCTTTTAATGCTATTTTAAAGAAACATAGTTTCTTTTGTGAGGACTTGGAACATCTAATAGCTCGTTACTGTCTCATTACCAGGATTTTTGAATGGGTGCTTATACGTTAGTACACAGGTAATAATTACGTTAGAAAAAACCGCTATTATTATTATATTATAACTACCATACACTGTAACTGTGTCAATGGATGACGAACTATCAGTCTCTGGCTTCATCTACTGATCTTGACTCTAACCCAACCCTTTAAATAATAATTATCCAGTCTCAATTTATAAAGGGCTTAAGTTATAATTGTCAAATGTGTCTAGTAAAAATTCGTAAAATGAAGTGCGTTAACAGACGCCAACTTTTTGGAGGGCAGAGCGTTTCTATAATTAAAAAAGCGTTTTTACTATGTGTTAGATGTCATGGCTGAAGACTTTTATTGGCAAAAGTAGATGAATATAAACAACAGTAGAGACCTTGTGGCATATGTAGTGTTCCTAACACAGCCAGGTTCAGGATAAGCTCATACACTGAAGAGTGTAGTGACAATGCTAATAATAGTAATGCATAAGAGAAGTATTTAGGAGGTTATGGTTCTTTATTACAGGGAATGTTTATAACAATGTATGTTGTCAGGTCAGATGTCCAAGACAGACTGACTATTTGGTAGTAAAAGATTAATAAGGAAACCTCGGTACAAGACCGAGAGACATAATTAAACATTCAAGAGTAGGATAAGATCGTTTAACTAAAGTTCACCTGAATATTTATAATAATCATTATTCTTATCCTACACATATTATCTAGTTTTTTAATAAAGAAAAATATGATGACTAAAAATTTCTCTGCAAGATCCCAGGAAATTATAGGTTTTTCTCTTGAGAAAATTAATCCTCAATAAATGTTCACGTGTGGAATTCACGTCCTATACACAGATCCTAGCTATGATATGGGGAAGGTTTTTGATTTTTCCAGCCTGCAATTTCAGCTTGAGAGAGTGTATGACAAGAATTTTAAATAACTCTGTTGGGCGGGTTAAAGGGGATGAGAGAAAGAGTGTGATATAGCATTAAAAAAATATCGATATACTTGGTACAAGTTGCCTCATTTTTAGCTTCTGCTCTCTTATATCCTTCAAGCAGATACGTGCAAGATTGTAATGAGGAAGGAGCAGATGAAGCAAATGAGTGCAGACTCTAAGTATTATTTGGACTATGTGGTTGTTAAAGGTTACCCACCTCCAGAACGAGCCTAATATTACCTCCTGATGTCATTTAATAACATGGTAAAAATGCTAAATTTAAGTAGACAATGAACTCAAGTCCCTCAGGCAGACTTTGTAACTTCATCATCACATTTCTATGTATGTTCCTATGCTAGTGTATGTGTGTCTGTGTGGGGAGAGAAAACTCGTCAGACGGCGACGGTTACCTTCAACAACTATATCAATATGATGGATTAAAACCGGTAGAGAATTTACATTATATATGCTCTTATAGGAATTCATGTTGAAATTTCGAGCTCCAAATACTTCCTCCGGTTTATGTCAATAATGTCAAATATAGGCAAATCACCTATCCGGAAATGATGCTCATCACGGTAAATACTTCCCACTCATTTATTCCCTGCCATTGCTTCCAAGTATAATAATTCCTTCATTTCTTCTTCTTCTTCTAATTCTGCTTCTAGTAAAATCCTCAATTTTAGTATGTACAACCGCGGCCCAATTAGCCTTTAAATTACTCTAGGATTTTATTTAGAGGTGAACTGTAAATGAGCAATTATATTTGAGCCTTCCCACCTCTCTGCTTTTAAATTGCACCATTAATACCCTTCGTATTTAAATCCCATACTCGATATTTAAATGCGGACATGATTTGTATGTTTTGGTATTAAAATATTTAATGTGCCCCTTCATGATGAGCTCCGTATATACTCTCAACAAGATGAAAAAAAATATATGTTCCTCCACCCAGATAAAAATGTAAATGTGAGCACAAGTTATTGATGGAAAATTGGCATGCACACGGAATAATATTGGAAATCAGTGCGAATTCGTTAGTGGAACTCAGCAAACATTTAGCTTGATCTCAGAGTTTAAATAATATCAGTAATATTTTCTCAAATTGTAGCTCCCGGGTACACACACACTACATAAAAACATTCACAAATAACATTGAGCCATTTTTTTTGTTCCCTTGGAGATTCTAATGTGTGGAAGCTATCTACGTTGAGTGAAGTGATACCATTTATTAGCGGCAAGTGATCACATAAGTCTCCCCCCAATAGCCTTCCATTTCAAACCACTCTACAGAGGGGAAAAAAAGGTTTTAGAATATCTTTCAAATAAAATATTCGCATACTTAATTGCACAACTGGCATTCTTTGGGAGACGTCGAGGTTGCGAAACAAGTTGATTTCCTCAACATAAACTCTAAACAGACTGAATAATAAATTAAACCAGAGCTAAATTGTAATTTGGACGAGAGTAACAACAGGAGTTCCATCGAACCAATTACACTTCATGTATTAGAGTCTACCAGAGTTGAGAAGGAAATCCAATAAAAATCTTCTAGACACAAGATAGTAACCACAAGCTGTGCTGTACTATGCAAATGACAAATTTAGGAGGGAATTTTCTCGAGCAACCCAAAACTCATTAGTCTTTTTTCTCCTTGTATACATTTAATCTTATAGTACGTTTCCATTTGTAATTTCTTCTCTCTCTCTCTGTTACTTACTTTTTACTTATACTATATACTACACTCCAAGCCCCAAACTATTTTTACTGACATTATAAGTATGAAATTATTATTATAAAATTCCTCGTTGGATTGGAAGCTCTCTTGTGTTTTGGAAGCTTTGGTAATTAATTTTCTGAGTGAGAGGGTGAATGAATTTATATTTGAAATCAAGAAATTGTCATAATTGTAATAATGTGTAACGTCAAGAGGGTACAAGAGGAAAAAAGAGAGGAAAAAAACTACAGCCTGGAGATGATACTAGCGTGTGTTA
Organism: Spatulosminthurus flaviceps; assembly: GCA_034693705.1. Lineage (NCBI taxonomy): Eukaryota > Metazoa > Arthropoda > Collembola > Symphypleona > Sminthuridae > Spatulosminthurus > Spatulosminthurus flaviceps. The sequence continues at coordinate 6,294 of JAQFXU010005250.1, read as the reverse complement.
AAGTGGATACATAAAGCGATTAATTTAGGAAACGACAGTTTTGATGAGCCGTTTCTAAACAGCTAAGAGTCTCACCGACCTTAGAAATTTCAACTGACTCACACCTGCGGTAATGAGAATGTCAAAAATTGAGGCGTCAACCTCAGGTCACCCATGACAGGTAAAGTTAAAGTGCTTTTGCCCTGCACATCATTTCCCTGTGATGATTAAGTCAAAGCTCACCACATACTATTTCACATGGGCTTCTGCCTCCTTTAGTCCTTTATGCATCATATATGCTTTCTCTTCATTACTTAAATACTCTCCATACACATAGCTATATAAGCTATATAGATATACATATGAAAAATCTTTTCGGACTTGACAAGTCGGCAGGTTGGCGGCATCGACTCACTTACTCATCTCTCTCTCTTCTCTTCCCTGGCGTATGGCATAACTACTCATCGTCACTCACATGAGTAGACAGTCGTTCTACTAGAATACGCATATCATTTCCATTATCATACTTATAAACCACCATTTTATCCAAAATCTTACATCCTATTCGTTTATGTGTACAATAAACGCATATGTACACCCTTCCCTTGCTGGTCCTATACACATTGTCAGTCAATGAGAGCCATACAATAGTCTCAAAATTATGCTTTTTTCCTCCAAGATTTAGGAACCCCGTCCCGCTCAAAGAACTACATACAAGTAGTCCTCTCAATTCTCGAACTGTAGCTTAAAAATTACTTTTGGTTGAAAAAATTATTTTTTGGGTTTTTTTTGGATGAAAAAATAATCATTTTATAACCTAAACAACATATGTGATGCCTATAGGGGTGATATAGTAGTGTAGTAATTATAGGCAACGGTTGTAAGATATGGTTCAAGCGTGGTATTTAATGGAAAGCTCTAGCTCTACTAGTTTATAGTAATGTATGAGAGAGAGGATGAGTAAGGAGCAGGGTGGAAGTTCGTCAGTATAAAATATAGTACTGTAGAGGATGAAGATGATGATGATGTGGTTAACAAATGATGGTCTATATGTACAAGGGTTATTGTTTGGAAGATCTAGAGGAGATAGACGTCATGACAGTGAGGAAGCTGATTTGAGAAAAACATCAAAATTAAAATATTTTTTTTCGGGGGGAAATAGCCTGTAGGTCGTGAGTGTTTATAATCAATGCATAAATTACCCTTATCTAAGCCTGTAATTTGACTTCATAGAGATTCCCTACGATCACTCGCTTCTTGCTCATATGTAAGGAGAGAAAAATCCTCAACTAATACAAAAGGTACATGGTAGTAGCATTATAGACTATAGTTTTTAAGTGGCTCAAGAACCGAAGCTCTTCACGCATGTAGCAAAAGGTGCTCAGAAAGTTTAGTGAAAGAATTTTTCGCTCCTGTTTGTAATAACAATATGTATAGTATAGGAAATAGTATTATAGGAGGTAGGAGCAGGAGCGAATTCATGTAAGAAAGAAGGTGGCAGGTCGTCGCTTCCTTCGCAACCATACATAACAAGTGGGAGCTTAAGCTACATATTGAGACACCTACTACGATAGGAATAACTCGGGGAGAGAGAGAGAAATCCTTTGTACCCATACATTCTCAATTGGTACTTGTACAGTCTGAGATAGTGAGAGAGAGAGAGAGAGAGAAATACCCACAAATGATGTTTTCCCATATAAAACTAACTCCCAATAGTTTTCCTTCCCAACGCTCATATTTAATGTTCATATGAAAATGTTACTTCTAATGCTACGACGACTACTATAGTCCTAGGATGTTAGTCACTCAGAGATAAAATGAGCACTCTCCTCATGTATACGCTCCTCACTTAACATTCATGTCAGGCTGATTATCAGCATAAAGCTGAAAAGACGGAAAGTGTAGGAATGATAACGAAAAAAAAACTAAAATGCTTGGAAATGGGATTTAGACTCTGAGGTTCTTTTATACAGTGTCTGGGACTCCTTATACAAACTATTTCACACATATGCGGCCACAGTGGTTACTATCTTCTTCATTAAAAATACATATAGGTCTGAGTGTCTGAAGGCTTGTAAGCAGAAACATATGTAAGTAATTAATTGCATAAGTTCAGCTCACAAATAAGATGAGTGAAGGCACTCAATAAAATTGCATTACATTTGCATTCAAGTAAATAAGAAAATAGGATTTTTAAAAAAAGGGGTCTGAGAGAAAAATGTAAAGAGAGAAAAATATTGAGAAATTTTGTCCTTCAGTGAATCATTTCTTTTTTTTCGTGGATTTTTGTGTCACATGTCTAGCGAGTCCTTGGCAGCCATGCATAAATGAAGAGCCTTGATATATCTAATCTAAAAATCCTCTATTAACTTTTCCCAAGACCTCCTTCCTGTAAAAGATTTTCGGCGTACCCGCTTATTGACCCTATGAGGTTAGAGTTACCTAGAACATTTACGCCAACAACCTATGAACTATGAATATACCTATAATAGTAAGAATGTATCAAATTCTAAGGCCCTTGACGCTTGTCACTCGATTAGGATCTAATCCCAAAGTGAACCAGTACTATTCTCCCGGTACATTACAACTGACTGACTGATTGTGAGTGAGGTAAAGGTGAGACTAAGTTCCTAGCCTCGGTCTTTTGACTATTTCTATAGAGACCAATGGAATTTTACTTGGGTACTCATTTCGTGTAATAAGTGTCACCTGGTCAGTCAATCTGAAAAAAGTTCGGCTTGGTATATAGTTCTTTCCCTTGAATACTTATGAGACGAAGAGATACTATGTAAAGAGAGAGAGAGAGAGAGAGACCGTCATAATAAAAATACATGGAAGAATTATATAGACTTGGGACATTGGTGCTGCTACTCATTGGTTGAGCTCTTTCTACGGCATACATTTGTTACGGAGAGGACAACAGACACACACAGACACATGTATGGTAAGTGTAGGACTAGCCAATTGATAAGTACGTAAAGTGGTTTGCAACAAGTGTTCAACAATTTACAGACAGGTCGGGGAATAATTTGCATTCAAATAAGAAGTTTCATCCAACTTATTTTTTTTATTTACTCTTTCAAGCTAGCAGTGGGGAATTTGGTTGGCATATGATAGCGTTAAGTTTTAAGTGTCACCGTCCACTCATCTGTCGATGACAGCACAGGCACAGTCACACAATCAGAGGAGCAATGTTCAATTATTTCTCAAATTGGACACTCACCGTATGTCTCCTTGACGGGAAGCTCAAAAACTGGCTAAAATACATGGGCTTTTTCCCCCAAGTAAATATGTATTTTATCATATAAGCTCACTATGTAACATTAAAAGCGAGGCTTTCTTTATAAATACTCCAACGGATATTCCTCAGTATGTGTGTGATAATAGGGAATTACTATCTATGAAGGAAAAAAACTATCTTTATAACATTTTTTAATCTACTCCTTTAAGCAAGCATTAAATGGTAGAGAGGCTTGGATATGATAATTGCATATAAAATGTCCCCTCCATAATGTTATGCAATGGGTTTTTAGTTAGGGCTCAAAAAATTTATTCAATCATAGTAGAAGAAGAAACAACTAGAGGCAAAATAATTGATAATAGTACTCGAAGGCGAATTTTTTCTTAAAGTGTATAAGCATTAAGAAAAATGTTGTTGTTGGTTGATATGTGAGAAAAAGTTAGCGGGTCTGATGATATGATTATGGTATTATGCAAAAACGTCGATTAATGCCCAACGAAAATGAGTTGGTCATAAAATGGTGAAGCCTCCACTTAAGATACAATTATACCACGTAGCTTTTACATATCTATACTATAGAATAGAAAAGTATTTTTTTAGTAACCTAGCCTAAAGATTTTTTCTTAATCGTATGCTAATGCAATGGTCTGATTCTAAGGAGGTATCAAAACCCCATGGTAATTAGTGTGTCTGGCAAGTGCTTATCCAAATTCAATGAAGTTACTCGTAGCAACTAACAATAAGTTACTATAGCCGGAGTCATTCTAAGGGTAATTACACTCCTTTGAGAATACCAAAGTAAGGTGATTTATTGAAGCTGGAAGCGAAGGAGAATTTTTTGTATGAAGATAAACAGCTATACAGTCAAAATATAAATACAGCGATATAAACATAAGTAAAAATATGATTTTTGCATATTCATGTCTAGAGTAGTAGTAAAAATACATGGGAGTTTTTAAGGCAGAATGGAGCTTATTAAATTTCAATGATGATGTAGGTAAGTTGCATTGCTTGTTTTACCCTTTCCTATGAGAATTTAGCACCTCTGAAATTCCAGATTTTTTTCAGCCCCTACTGCTGACTTTTGTAGGTGTTTTTTTGTGGGTTGGATAATCTATAGTGGAGTGGAAAAAGGCAGTAACATGCTGTTTTCAATGATACATATAATTACATAAGTAGTAAGGTATTCCTTATGGGTGAACATATCATTTCCCCCACCCTTCAAAGCTTGAACATCTACTGCGCTATCTATGTGAACGATCGTAGATCATGACCACAAATCACGTCCATCATCATTAATTCGTGTCACAGATTGTCGAATACTAATAAACTTCCATGTGTGTCCCTCTTTTCCCCAAACCTTTTTTTACCATTTCTGTGAGTCTGACTGAGCCATCCATCCATCCCTTCAACTGTGCTTACATTCAATCATGTCGGCAGAATTCTTTGAGTTACTTTGACCACGACGCTCCTTTCCTGTCTTTAGAAATTCTCCACGCAAAATTTAATCCTTTGTGGTATTAGCATTTTGCCATTAGCATATTATATCGTAGGGTTTTAGCACCACGATCAGCTTTAGAATTGGGATAAGCATTATAAAATTATAGCTTCACTACTTTGGTGGCTTTAACTTTGTATTGCCAAGGTAAAGAACTGTGTTTCTATATTCGTCGGAATGGTTTTTACTATTGGAGTTAATTAATACACCAGCAAAATTAGAGCAGGTGATCAAAAGATTCAATTGTAACGGACGGGAAAGTAATGAGTATTTACTACGGTTTTCCTTTTTATACAAAATAAATTCTTAGTGAAAAATGTACGTAGCTACGCGATTAAAGGGAGAAAAAAGTTTCTAATTGTAAGATCCGCCTATAGCGTACAGAACATCCGAGATGTCACATGTAGATTCTATCTTGAAGTTAACACCAACTTACTATCTTGAATATCTTGAACCATCTTGAAGTTCACCAAGTGATTTTCTCCGCCAATGAAATAGAAGGCATGGATGAACGAATGGTACATGTAATTGTACTTACATCTATAGCCTCACTTCTTCCCAGCTCTTGTACGAAGTATTGTCCATATACGAAGTTAGCTTATAATGAGGAGCTAAAACTACTGAAGCTTTTGAAGAACTTTCACCCAACAGGAAAACTCAGTTGGTCGGTCTTCCTTTATAACGTACTCATTCCAGTAGGGAAGATTATAGTAGTTGTGTACAGTACAAACTGTCTGAGGCAATCTTCTTGGTTAAGGTGGGTTTTCTTGTTAACGGACAAATTTGAAAGTCCCCGCATTTCACGTTTAAAATTATGATGCCGCGCACCCTATAAGTTGACCCTTCCATGGCACAGATTTAGAAATCCACACAGTATTTACGTAAGCGGGAGACTTGTACGCTACGTGAGACTGCACCTTCTTCTAGTGATGAAACGTTTCCTTTACGAAAATATGTTCTCAAGTGCACTGATTTTCCAATGCATGAAAAACATTCATATGTTGTGAATATGAAATTATGACATCATATTGTATGCTCTACAGATATTGACAAGCCTCCTCACATAATTCATGACAAATTCATAAAGGCATTCTCTGATGTATTATCAATAACAGCTCTTGATTTAGATGCGTACATAATGGGTGACTGAAAATTGACTTATCTTCTCCTTCACTGCATCGCAAGGATATTGTGTTCCACTCTAGTTCGTTTGGAATGCATCTTATTAAGTATAATACTAGAGTTTGTAAGGCATCGTCTTCATTGCTTGTTTACATGTATGTATTTGAAAAGATAATTATTATATCACCGTGTCTGTAAGTTTACATTTGTCATGCTCGGATCACCATCTTACATAGGTTGTTTTATCTATGACAATATCATCAATTAAAGACAAGCTCCATTAGCGTAGCGGCAATGGACTCGGGTTTACTCGAGGGTCGACTGAGTCTTACTCGGGTTCGAATCCCGGGAGTGGTATGTAATTTGGCTCAAGGAAAGGGGGTTTTCCCACTGGGTTTTTCCCCTGACCGCTCAGACCTTTGACAGCTTGTGCGAGGATTCCTCATAGATAGGG
>JAQFXU010005249.1:0-11963 GCA_034693705.1 Spatulosminthurus flaviceps | reverse complement strand
ATATGCGGTAATACTTTGCATCACTTTGACTTTTGGGCAAAATCGAAAAGTCCGGTTTTTTCGATTTTAGCCCACTGCAGTGGTTCAATTTCTGATGATTCGGGCTTTTTAAATGCATCTTCTTGTTTGGCGATTATTATTTTATTTGCAACCACCTCGACTAAATTTCAGACTAATAAGTGTTTAAATATCGTTCATTTTTGTCACCAATCCTCATGTATGTTCTACTTTCATAAATGAAGCTTGAAAATAGTCATAATTGTTTAGGCAGCTTATTCATTATTGCTCAGTTTTGTTAAATTCGATGGTTCGCCTTCACCGATTTTTGTCCTCGTAGTCGTATCTAGGATTGTATTGTAACTAATGATTTTTAATACGATTGTTGCTTTTCCTAAATTTTACCGTTAAAGCAATAAAGTCCTTACAGATTTAATTTGTGACATTATGCATTACATTTATGGCAGTTTTATTGATTTAACAATTGACTTTAAATTCGACTTTTCAGTAGCTAAAGTTGTTTAAAAGCAAGTCCTAGTAAAACAAAGCCAAGAAAGTCATGTAATTATTATGTACCGTGGCAAGCATATATCGTGTGGTTCAGTCAGTTGCGTCTTGCGACAACGAATAGAGAGATCCTTGAAGATTCTACCCACTCACTGCTGGGAGATCGGAATACAATAAAATTGGAATTTGTTTTCTCTCAAAGAATGTATAAATGATTGAAAATTGAAACAGAAGTGACAGAAAAGTTATTGCTATTGAGTTTTCACTGAGTGAGTTTCACTCTACCAAAATGTACGGGACTTTTCCTCACTTGGTTTAAAATTTTAGAAGATCATTTTCACCCAGTGAAAGTTTCTAAGTTGAAGCAACCCTCCGCACTACTCCGCAGTAATTAACGTTTCAAGGCGGTGGAGCAATGGAGATTCTGGAATCGGCATCCGAATTTCCCGACATTCAAAAAGTTGATCCCGTTGGAGGTGACCAGAACCCTAAGGAGGAACTAAATAGTTTGTCGCTAACCTTAATGCAAGAAAATTCAGGAACTGAAACACGTGTGACTGCGTACTCAGCACTTTGTATGTTCTGCTGTGAGATTGTAACTGACCAGGGAAAACCACCCATTGTTCCTGAAAATCAGCGTGAATCCAGTTTCACTAATTTTGCAAGACTTTTCAAGATCTCCAGAGAAACTCTTTTTCAATGCAGAAATTTTGATTTACGAGCTCTGAGTAATTTACAGTGTTCAACCTGCTGTAGCAGTATACAAAATGCTGTGAAGATGCTCGATGAGATTGAAAGACTTAAAGCAAATTTACATGTTATTATGGATATTTTGCAATGCAATTTGGTTAAAAGTTACGAGACCTGGAGGAATAGACTTGGGAGCCCGAAAAAGCCGGAGGATAGGAGCGTTGAGTTTTTTCAGAAGACTTTAATCCAATGTAAATTTATGAATTTGCTCTTATAAGCAATAAAACTGAGTGCTACCAATGCTTACAAATTTGACTAATCAAAAATGTATTTCAATCAATATATATTATTTAATATTTCCCGTAGGTTGGTCTAATTGCTCAGTTCCTTTGACTTCAGCATTGACTCCTAACTTTGGAGGACGACCATTGACACGTAATCAGGGAGGAGCAATTACGATGCTAAAACTGCAAGAGATAGAAGAGGATAAAGATACTTCTGAAATTTCCAGTGAAAATTGTGAGGATGATCCTGATTTTCAATGCGATCTACATCTTAGTACTCCAGAAGTTAGAAAGGGTGCTTTAAAACCTTTAAAAATGAGATTAAAGCGTCGGAAGAGAAAAATTGAGAATGAGTTCCAGTTCAAATGCAAGATTTGTGGGGAAGGATTTCACTTAAAGCACTATCTTAATATACATTCTAGGATTCACTGTAACGATGAGTCAGAGGAACGTGGATCAGACATAGTCAATGAGTCTGGTCGAGCAATACGAAATTACAAGAAAAATAGAAAATTAGGCTGGTTTCGATGTCGCTATTGCAGGCAGAAGTTCTATAGTAAGGATTTCAAGACGCCAGATGAAAAATTCCAAACAAATGATGAAATTCCGGTGACATTTAATAGTTTTACAGAGTTAAGAAGCCATCACTTTAATAATTGTCTAGAAAAACTACCAGAGGATACTTACTGTGAGATTTGTAAGCAGGATTTTGGGTCGGAAAAATTATTGGGTAGTCATAGATCTGAATTTCATGAAAATAAGGAGGTGCTAGGGAACGGAAAATCAAAGGAACGTGAAATAATCAGTAAAACTCGGTATAGAAAGGATAAAAGGCTGGCATTCCGCTGTCGTCACTGCCAAAATAAATTTTACAGTAAGGATTTTATTACAAATGATGGAATATTTGTAACGGAGGCGTTCCCCGAAATGCTATTTGATAATTTCTCAGAGCTAAAGAATCATCATCTGGAAAACTGCAAAGAAAAGTCGAAAGAGGATACACGTTGTGAGATGTGTGAGAAAGATTTTGCTTCCGGGAAAATGTTGGACGATCATCGGACAATATTTCACACTAAAGAATTCCCCTTCTACTGCGATAAATGTGGTGTGGGAAAAATTAGCAAGAGTGCTTTAAATAAGCACATGCTAGTTCATACGGATGCCAAGAACTTTCAGTGCCAAATCTGTGGCCAGAGCTTTAAACGAAACGTTCAACTTAAGTTCCATATGAGGCGCCATAATAATGAATTCCCTTACTTATGTGATACTTGTGGGAAAAGATTTGTCAATCTTCAACTACTCCAAACCCATGAGACGATTCACATGGAGGAGAAGAGGTTTCCCTGTCCCATTTGTAATAAACTGTTCATCAATAAAAGCTACGTTCGGAGTCATATTTATAGCTTTCATCAGAAAAGCCGGAAGCCCCGTGAAAATAGTACTTCTGCCTCCGTTAAATAGATTATAAGCTATATCCATTTATTGTAATGTATTTATAGGTCTCCTGAGCTCGTGAAGTGCCAGGGAGCTGTTCGGGTCACATTGTGAGGCCATTGCAGAACACCCTGGACAAGTTATTTCAATGGGTCGAGTCCAGTATTTTTTTCCCGATAAATAGATTTAAATGTTTGCAACACATGTTTAGGTTCTTTGTATTATTTATATTTTATAAACCTTTGAGATCATTGATAGTCAAATAAAATTTACTCTAGCTACTTTTATTCAATTTTCAATTAGTGCATTACATTACGAAACACAATATATTGAATCTTCTTCATCGTCAGATAGTAATTAATTTATTCGCATGTTTTTGGGAATACAATAAAAACTATTTATTATTACTTTCATTTGAAATCGCTGCTACTGCCGTTTATGCCAAATCACTTCTCCCAACATGTGGGCGACATACATGCGGATCTTTTTAAGTTAAATAATAAATTCTCACTCATTACCGTTAAATTAAAGTGCTTACACATTTCGAAACATGATACATTGCTTCATGTATCATATTGTAAATAGTATTCTGTGCATATGCCTTAATTTATAATAACAGTTACTGTGTAAGTAAACACTGAGATGGGATGCATGGGGAAAGGTGAGACTTCCTTGCGTCGTTCCCCAAATTTGGGAATTTTGAACGACTGCCATGAAATTATAAATCGCAAATCCCAACAAAAATATAAGGATTTATAGCTATAATTTAATATTTATATTTATATGTGTAGTGATTATAAATGTTATATTTGAACTAAAACCAGGAAGGCAATAAGTTGCATATCAGTGAGAAAAACGGGTAATACCCTAAAGTTTAAACAATCATCATTTATTTGTAATTATATGAATGTCTTGATTGAGTCCGAAAATGATGTAAGTGGAGACAACAACAATAACATAAGTATTACTTATCTAGAATCTTCGGGTTTAATCGACCTGCCTGTAGATTCCATGAAGAAAAATTCTATTTGTGTATTTTGCTCAAATGACATTAGTGGAGAGAGGAAGACTCATTTACTGTTTGAAGCTGATTGTTGCAGTTTTAATGATTTCGCCAAACTTTTTAAAATCTCACAAGAAACGCTTATGCAAGGAAATCCTTGTCATGACTTGAATTTAATTAACTGTCATTGTGAAGCCTGTGCTTCCAATATTAAAGGTGCCTTAAAAATAGTGGAGGATATCGAAAAACTCCAGGGTAGTTTGGAGAGGATCCTGGGAATTTTAAAGCGCAATTTGGCTAAAAGTTACAAAAGGAGGACTGTTGAGAGTACTAGAAAGGTTGACGAGAAAGGAGTGGAGTTAGTTCAGCAAACGTTGATTCAATGTAAGATTATAAATCATATTTAGCTATAATATTAATTAATTATTGTTACATTGAAAATTAAAAGTTCTTATTTGTTTTTAACTCATTTCTATTTGATTTGATTGATAGGTTGGTCTCATTGCAGAGTTCAAGTTGAACGCCTCGTTAAGAAATCAAAGCGACAGAGATCTGTTAAGAAAAAAATCACCAAAAAGCTATTGGAAGAGCCTTCGGATGATCAAGTAGCAAATGCATCATTTGTATGTAACGAGAATGACTCAGATTTCCATACTGATATTTGCCCTACCTCCCTGGACAATTCGAAATTCGAAGTAGGAACTTTAACCGAGAAGCAAGATAAGTGTGAAAATCAGCAATTAAATGACGATAAGGAATTATACGGAGAAGATAATGAATCCACGAAGGTTCTGAAAGTTGAGGGGAAAAGTCAAGAATATCCGTTTATTTGCGATGTCTGTGGAAAAGGTTACTATGTCAAATATTACTTAAATCTGCATGAAAGAAGTCACAGCGGCGAAAAAAATTTCTGCTGTGATCACTGCTCTTGTAAATTCAATTCCAAACGGAGTTTAAGGCTTCACCAAGTGAAATCTCATGGGATAGGCAAAATTGGTAAAAAGACAAAAATAAAGGAATCTTTGAGGGGAATTGTAGGTTTCCACAAAAATAGAAGCCTCGAGTGGTTCCTTTGCCGTCACTGCCAGAATAGGTTCAAATCTGACGATTTTATTTCTCCTGATGGGAAGTTCAAAATTAGTATTGATAGTATATCAGAAACATTCAATAACTTCTCAGAACTCCGAAAGTACCATGTGAGACATTGTCAAGCTAAACCAACTGAAGAGACTTTTTGTGACAAATGTAGGAAGGTTTTTACTTCCGCTAAATCGTTGGAAGCCCATTTGATTGCGATTCACACTAAGGTATTCCCTTACTACTGCGAAAAATGTGGCGTGGGTAAAATCAGCAAAGGTTGTTTAAACAAACATATGCTAGTTCACACCAATGCTAAGAACTTCCATTGTGAAATTTGCTCCCAAAATTTTAAGAGGAAAGTTCAATTGAAATTCCATATGATGCGGCACAACAACGACTTTCCTTTCATGTGTGATTTGTGTGGGAAGCGATTCACGGATAGACAGAAACTAAATAGACATCACGAGACCCACAGTGAGGATAAAAAGTTCGCTTGTCCACAGTGTGGGAAATTTTTTGTGAGCAAGAACTACGTCCATCATCATATTTGGGATACCCATAAGAAAGCCCGGCGTCCGAAGACACCCGCAGTTAATTTAGTAGAATCGAAATTAAATAAACAACCGAAGGAACAAAATATTAATCTGCCATCTGAAATTGCCACGACTGAACCATCCGTCAGTTTTATTGAGTTTTCTTCTACCACCACTACCACCACTGCTGATTATCCAGCTCCTGCTGAGATAACCTTCATTTAGGCACTTGACGTAAAGTAAACATTAATAATTATTATTATTATTACAATGAAATTGTCACTGATATACTTCAAGTCCAATATATTATTAGCAAAAATTATATTTTCTGATTCTGAACGTTTTAGGACATATAATAAATTGTAATGGTGAAGCTTTATTTCGTCCCAAGTACTTTTCTCGGTTTTCATAATGAATATTTCTTACCTGCATAAGTCTTCAATATATTATGGAAAATAGCGATTAAATATTACTAGTAATTATTAATGACAATAATTATTAAGTATTAGCAAATACTACAAAGTGAAGCTGCTATAGGAAGGAAACTACCCAGAAAGCAGCATTGACTCATCACAGATATTCTTGCTCAACAATCCCTCAGGATATGAGATATCTTGTCCAAAATTCCAGTTTTAAACAATACGTGCCCGCCCATGTGTCTATTCAATGCACTGCAAGCACATAAAGTTTGTTTACATTTGGATTTGACTAAAGTAACACATTTTTCGTTCATAAGCTTGGGTACAAACAGTTCCTGTCACATGCAGTAGTCAATTTCCCTTGTAGTAATACTTCGAAAATGTCAAAAGAGTCGACGGTGGTAAAGTATTTTGATTGTCAGTCGGTTTTTAAGCGGAAAGCAAGCTGTACACAGTTACATATATGTACATAAATAGTACTAGATACCTAATAAATTAACCCATGTGGAGCGTAGAATTTTGGGTTATTGGAAGAAAACGTTTTTCCAAAATATTGACTGCTTTCTTCTTATCTCACATTCCACATGTCCTCATTCTTTCTTTATTATCAAGGTTCAATAATATGTAATTATTTAAGCTGGAGGATAACTTCGTTGGGTGGAAACGAAAGAATAAATACAGGGCATCAAAAGTAACCACCAATGTAATGAAATAGCTCGTTGCAAATATTTCATTATCCTTATCTTTTAGTATGGCGTAGTGCGACGGAAGGAGTAGGATTGGACAACGCGTTCCCTAGTGGGCTTCCGGAAGGGGAGGAACGGAGGAAGCTGTGCTGGTGGACTGAAGCAAAATCAAATTGTGCCGAGTGTTGGTTGGGCTGGTTTTGGTTTTGGTATCTGACGTAATATCAATATTTACTTATGTTATATAAACGAACATTCAAGATGTCCAAGGACTACCACCGAAATTGGGATGCTCTCGTCACTGACGACGAGAGTGACCGGGACGAGGATGAAGGGTTAATATCACAGTCAACAAGTGCCCGAAGCTGGAAGACTGCACCACAGTACTCGTGCCGGTCGTTTTGGAAAAGACTTCTTGTCGTTCTGAAGTGGATATTTCTGTTTTGGTTCTATGGACCCAAGTTGATTGTAAGATATTCTTATTTACTACATAGAATCGAGTTAAAAATGAAACATGAAACGCTAAAAAAGTGGTTGATGCACACTCATGAATTTACTGTATTTACCCTTAAAGTTGTTATGGATACTGATTTATGTAACAGTGAAATTAGTGCTTCATGTATTTCCAGTTGTATAACTTATTAGTTTGTGTACACGCGTGTTGGTAGTTTTGTATGTAGTGTGGTGATGGAATATATAACATAAAGGAGATGAGCTTGGAAGCTGGAGGTGTGAGTGATATTTTTCCATTCTGTTTGTAGCTAGAGCGATGCATCCACAACAGAGGCTTGAATTATCCGGCAAAGTCTTTTGAAACGGCATTAACATCAACAGATGCTTCGCCTATCGAATCGACAATCAGGGAAAATCGGAGTTATTTTCCACTTCATTTTCATTCTACACAAAGCGGTTGGAGCAGTTGCAGTTGCAGACCAGGCATGCCAGAAAAAGTCTATCTGGAACACCATAGCCCTAGAGAAGTTGGTAAGTGCTTATGCTTACAAGGAAAGTAATTGTAAACACTAATGAATATTAACTTAAATTAGTACTGTAGTGGTAGTGAGTAGTGTGTAACAAATTTCGGGTCAGCAGTTCTGCTTGTGCTTTTTACGGATTAAAATTTTGTATTGAATTGACAGAACAACATGGCTCTGTTACTAGGGAGTATGAGATTTTTCCAGATGCAGATACGGGTTGCGTAGCCGAGGATACTACTAGTAGTGACGCTGGAAAAGTAGACCTTGGAGGAGACCATGAGGATAGTATACAATGTTCAGATAATCAACAGGCTGCCCTTGGATTTATTCCGCCACGTAGTACCAATTTGCTGGAGGTAGTTACTGATGAACGGCGAGGAACAATAATTAGTTGTGTGGAAGAAGATCCAGCATTAGCCCAACCCTGTTTATTAGAATCGTCTAATTTTGACGGTAACCACCACAGTAGTCCAGCCTTGAACAGTTGCGTCTCTGATGAATCACTATACACAAGAATGACCACTCATGCAGATATAGATAATATCGTTATTTCATCTCTTGTTCATCCCAATTTGAAAGTAGACGATATTATGGAATGGGAAGAATTGGATAATGATAATAGTATGTCTGGAACTCAAGGATCACAAAGAATTGTAGAGCCTCCTCAAACTAAAGAAACTGTGCTCTCGGTAGAGATACCAGTAGCTTATTCTGATAAAACATCTGAAACCTTGGATGACAGGCAACTATTTTCAGACTTTGAACATCTAAATGAGGGAGATGCTGGTGCTCTGTCGCCTGAAAGGGTATTTGTAACTGATATTGAAAAGGACTTGTACCAGCTGGAGGAATTACGGGATAATCCTTTGAGAAAGCGTGAGTAAATTCGGTAAAATTTCTCTTATACAAAAAGCCAAAGCACAGCTACTCATTTTAAGTTCTGTGTTTCATTTATCATTTAGGTATTAAAGTAATTCCCATTAGATCTGATGGTCAATTAACGGTAATTGAGGCAATGCTGTTAGAATTCCAACACCGAGATTCTGTGGAATTGATTCCCACAGAGTCATTCCTTCAGAAAACTCGAGCGTTAGCAGCAGCAGCACCTGCTGGGGCCAAAATTGTGACACCTCCCGCTGATAGCTTTTGGAGCAATAGAGGTCGCGGGAAGAGGAAGATTAAATGGGTCAATGGCAAAATGGAATCTGGATCTAGTCGAGGATCATCCCCTGCAAATTCTGTGTCGTCCTTGGGTACAAAGTCTGATGAAGGCTCTCTTAAAGGTGACTCGAAATTAGTCAGAAGAATTATTGAATGTAGATAAGGAATAAAAGTTAAAACGTTATTTGGTCTTATTTTCAACTCAGTTACGCTATGCCTCACTGGCATTACTACTTTTTTTTTTACTAGTAATGACATGTGAAAATTATAATCCTGCAATAAATAACATTGTGTTCCTTCATAATAACATGGTAGACACCAATTTATTTCTAGGAATTCTAGGCCGCAAGACCAGCGAAACTCCCAGTAGATCTGATGGTCATTTAACGGCAATTGAAGCAAGCCTGTTAGAATCCCAACAACGAGAATCCGTGGAATTAATTTCTCCAGGGCCATCCTATGTTTCCACACTTCATGATAAAGAACCAGTCCTACAAATGCCACAGTTAGCATCACCTGCAGGGACCAAAATTGTGACACCTCCTGCCAATAGCTTCTGGAGTAATAGAGGTCGCGGGAAGCGGAGGATTAAATGGGCCAACGGCAAAATGGTACCCGGATCTAGTCGAGGATCATCCACGGCAAATTCTGTGTCGTCCTTGGGTACAAAGTCAGATGATGGCTCTCTTAAAGGTGGCTCAAAATCAGCCAGAAGAATGTTAGATTACGAATAATAGTTCGACGTCTTATTTACAACTATGTATGTATACTGTACTTTCATTACTCACTAACTCACTACTACTGTTTTACTCATAATGATATTTGAAAATTATAATTTAATTTAAAATAATTCACTGTGTTCATAATTATACTAATTTTAGTTATTGCATAAGGTCTTAGGCAGTAACCTCCGTAGTGCTTACTAAGGAGTATTAATACTAATGCTAATAAGGTAATTATGTGTTTAAATTGTATTCACTATCTCGAACACTACAGCTCTACAGCCCCAATCCTTCATCCTTCCTTTACAATGGCTTTTCAAGCCCACGAACCTTGTTATTTCACTATTCGTATTCTTATTATTATCTTTCATCATTGTGTAGTGCTGCTGACTGTAAAGCGTTTGTAAAAAATGTTTTTGGTTATGAAGTATTATGAAAATGATTAATAAAAAATAAAATATAAAATATCATTGTTCACTTAATTGCCTGCGGAGTTCCTTTGAAAAAATTATTGTTAGGATAATGGGAATGATCAAGGATACACAATTAGTAAGTAGTAAGTAATTAATAATTCTTATGAGTTTTCGCAATGGCCCTCAAAATTTTTGGCATTAACATTATGTGCATGCTGAACCATTCAATTAAAGTTATATTCTAAAACTAACTTAATACCGAAGGATGATGTATTGTTACTTTACAGAGGAATCTCAAAAATAAGGTACAGTGTTTCATTCACTGGACTTCTTTCAGCAGTTTTGCTGGGTTGCTAATGATTGTTTTTACTCCATAATTTTTCTGTCAATAATATCAAGATGTTAAAAATGATGTTGACTTTCCCGGTCTTGAATGGCCCAGAAGAGAACGGGCATTTGGGAATAACTGCATTTTGAATACCGAATTGGGGAGAAGGGGGATCAACTCCAGTAACTACATCTTTGGTGTGCATTGGCTTTAGGGGTATAGCACACGTACGAGAATAGAATCTTGAAAACTGGAATAATGGGCTTTCAGAATCGGTGCTGAATGTTTTCCTAGCAGGACTGGTTCAAAAGTTATAGGGAATTGAAAGTCGGAGAGGGTGGGGAGGGGGGGAGGGAATAAGTTGAAACCTATTAATATACTTAATCAATACTAAGTATTTAAATGAGCCGAGTCGTCTTAGTTCGTTCGTTGGTTAGTTATAGTTCGCTCGTTCGTTGGTTCAATGCTCACAGTGCAGTTGTGAGCATGACCAACAACAAACCGCCGCTAGAACGCGGCCGCTGGCCGCGCTAAAGGTTTTGCTACATGCCGCCTGACTTTCCAGCCATCCAGCCACATTGTGGCTAGTGGCTGGTGGGGGTTCTAGTTATGGTTTATTCACGTCGATTTCGTGGCCATGCATGCCCTTACAACACAACCATTGCTTTGGTAATGTTACAACTGATATTTTCCCAATTCGTATAAAATGTTGAAACCTAATAGCAATAAAGAATTTACGAAAAAGAGGGCGCGCGAGGAGCAAGGATGACCCCAGAAAGCCGGAGCCCTCATAGATAGGGTCAATCATTGAAACTTTGTAATATGTATGAAATGAAGGCTAAAGATGTTTTGGACAACTCAATAAGACCTGAGGGTATGTATCGGAGTATAAACCCAGATTGTTTTGGTATATAATGAATCCGATCAGCAATGCGTAGGGGATCTAGAAGTTCCTGCTCCGACAAATTCCTGGGAAATCAATTCTTATGCTGGTTTTTCAAATATTTGTTTGCCATTTAGAGGTACTGGGGGTTAGATGATCAATATCTGAAAACCACAGACAAGTATCTATATTTTTTCAAAGCGTAGTGAATAAGCGTAGTGCAATAGTGAAGCGTTGTAGGAATCATTGTAGGATGCACATGTACTTTTAAAATAATAAGGCTATTCCTGAGACCAAAGATTGGTCTAGCTTTAACCCATGATATTAGCATTTTAGCAATAATATTTGGGACTAGTTGTCGTGACGCATGAGTCCCACGAATGCGGCTTTCTGTTTACTTGCGCGCTTGCCTTTACATTGGGATGCATATATAGTATGTACACAAATTCCCGTCTCGGTTTTCCCCTGATTTGACTACCGGCTCCGAGGAACATGAAGATTTTTAAAATTTTACAATGAATTAACCAATCGTTCCTGCATTTTTACAAAATAAAAATCTTCATATTCTCCTGGGCCGGCAGTGCCAAAAATTCCTAAAGTTTCGAAAATTCGCATTCACCATCACGATTATACGCGTTGAAAAAACAGAGTTTGACGCCGATAATTATTTTCCACGCTGTATTGGGGAGCTGTAGGGCCAAGTTTCGCCGACGCTCGTGCAATAGTTTCAGCTTCATTACTCTAGATTTTTTGAAAATGGCAAAAATTACTCATGTCTTAGGCTCATGTCAAAATAATGATCTTCTTCGGAATTCAAGACATCACGAAATTCGAGGTATAATTGCA
>JAQFXU010005248.1:0-11964 GCA_034693705.1 Spatulosminthurus flaviceps | reverse complement strand
ATATTGTAAAGATAAAAAATATCTGAGGATTGGAAGAGTTAACAAATGCTTTCTCTTTCATGCATGCTGTAACTTCCTTTTAAGAAGAATGTGTATAGAAAAAAATAATAATAGTGGTTCCATAAACAATTGCTAAAATGAGGAAATTCTTCATAAGAAAAATGAGTTGAGGGAGCGTTTTGTAAAGGCTTTCTCAAGAAACAAAGGATTCCTTACACTTGTTTGTATTTTCTCATACCTTTTGGCAATTTTATACTGATTCTCTATGGACGAGGAGAATGTAGTCTCCGAATATGATATACTAAACGTTTAAATGTACATTTTATATGTAGGGAGACAATGCAATGCTAAAAAGTGAAGGAAGAAAGAAAGAACGGCGGAGCTATTTAAAAGTTATTGAAAGAGAATAGGGGAGAAAGGAGAAAGGTAGGAAGGAGAAAGTAGGGGAAAACATGTCTCGGTCTCATTTGTCTGGTGCCTTCTGTGTGTAAGTGGAGTATGCCGTGATAAGATAAGATAAAAAAAATATGAATCATAACTCTTCCGCTACACTAGCACCAAGATTTCAAGATTTTAGCGAGAGACAGGGCAAAGAGAGAAGAAAAGTAAAAGGTACTGGTTTTGACGGGAGTGGATCTATACATCATTTTTGCATATGATTGATTTCCTCAGCCTCTGTTCTCTCCAGTGAGATTGCCTCCTTTCCCAGGGAACTGGTGTCTTTATCCCTTTAAACACATGTTCCTTCATACATCCCAAGATTTTACTTTCTCTTTTCCTTTATTTCCTAACTCCTATAGACTTTCGTAATTTTTATAGGTTATATATATATATATATATATATATATATATATATATAGGTGTAGATATATACATACTATATAAAAAAGGTTTGAAGAAAACTGTTGCCTGACTTTGAGAGGAAACTCTGGCCTACGATGATAAACAAACAATTTTGAATCCAATCTAAACAATGTATACATTGCTTGTGGGAAAAAGAATTTTATTTGCTTGGAAAACTTTACAAATAAATCGCTCGACTTTATCCTCCAACTATTCGATTGAACTGGATTTATTCCTCTAATCCTTTGATTTTTTTTCAAGTGTAGGGTAAACGTTCCTCGACATGATTGTGATTGCAAAGAAAATTTCATTTTGAATGAATACTTTCACATTATGTGCACATACAAAGAGAAAGCATCTTTACACCAACTCAAGTAGAAGATACGAGAGGGGAAAAACCTTAAAACTGCCTGGAAGGTTATTCCTTTCTCTATTCTTCTAAAAGTTGCTTTCACTTCCACACACAGGCCTCGCCAGTGTGGTGTAAGGCTGTCTACAAGGTTGATTTCTTTCTCAAGAGTAACTTAGAACTTTATACAGAAATAATAAGAAAGACTCGTGGTTTCCTCACAAGAACGCCCCTTCCTTCACGCATGACACAATAATTATCCACACAATTATTATTGCTTTTGTATGAAGAATCTTATTGTAGGGATGATATTGGGAAATTATGTCAATAGCCTTCCCATAAATCTCTATAGATTAACGTTGATATTATTATTGATTATATTATATTATTGTAGAAAAATAGTCTCTGTGGATTTGAAGGAGAAAGTCGAATTTTTTGTTGATATTTAACCCAAGTTTAAATGTAATATATGGAAGAATTCGCTCTAGGGGACAAATTCACCTTTGAGATGTACCCATGGAATGAATTTTTTAACGAAGAACATAAGGGAGAGGAAACTCTGAGGAGGAATATACTAAAGAAAGCAAAATGATAAATATGGGGAAATCAGAGGAAGGAAATCTGGAGAAAGCAATGAGAAGAACATGGGAGAAAGGGAGGGAAAGAAGAGAAAGTACATAGGAGAAAGAGGAGCAAAGAGGTGAGTAGTCTCAAATAAGAAAGATGTGAGGGGGAATGAAAGAGGTTGTGGGATTCCGTAGATGGCACATGATACATCAACCTCCCACTGATTTCCATTTGTACTTCCCACAACGAAATACAAGCCGTTAAGTATTCACACGAGTATGTAATGTACACTTGCTCCAGAGCTTTTCTCCCAGAAAACACACACACACACACGCAGACATATACACACAAGGAGTAAAATAGTAATTATTGTAGCTAGAGGGGAAAATCAAGAGTGTCTACAAATGACTAGGACTGTCAATGCCATAAAAGTCTCAAGAAAAACCCTGCTTTTCCTTTCCAATTCATTCCCTTTTGTTAACTCAAATGTCCTCAAATGAATAACTTATCAGTAAAAGGCAAGTAGAATCCTATTGAATGAAAAGAAATGGTCATATCTGTGAGTGGACAGGAGTTGAGTAGCTAGGGGTACCATTACATGCATATTTACCATTGTGTATGGGGTGGGTGTTGAGGCTAATAATCATTGGATTCCCTTTTGTCAATTCCTACACTTTTATCCTCATCTGCTCATCCTACTTTCATTGACTTTTTGTATTAATTTTTCCCCCCACTATTACTTACTTTTACCTTACTCCAGCACTGGGAGCTTTTGACAGGATGGGATTTTTTCCCTAAAGAGAAAGTTTAATTTCACTTTAGAATCTGAGAGCAATTTGGGAGGATTCTACAAATTTATATGGTGAAAGTAGCTAGATTGTTGCCCTGTAATCATAGAATCTGATAATAGGGGTAGTAGGAGAATGGATTTGATTTCTAGGAAAGTGATCTGTACTACGTTGTATGGATACTAATTGTTGGTAGAGCTTGGGTGTAAGAGAGGACTTGAATTAATTTCCAGGGCTCTAGTACGACTACATAGTAGGTTTTTGAGGGTTGCAAATGTGAAGGTTGGAATTGGAGAATTCTATGAAGGGAAATGAGGATTTTGTACAAATAGGAAGGACGTAGGTGGCTTTGTTCCAGTGTTTTCCCTCTCCCCTTCCTCACATATTATGTATTGAATGCCTTACAGCTAATTACGAATGCATGGACTGGAGGGAAATCCAATAGGAATTCATTCAGATGGGCAGAAGAATGCAGTGGCCTTTGACATGATGGTTGTTTTAATGAAGCGAGTCTAGCCATATTATTCACAATATGTCCCATCTCCTTTCACTCCCATTCCCTTCACACTAACACATACACACACACACACACGTACATTCCCTATTCTAATACAAAGACTTGAGCCGGAATAGAGGTGTGATGAATCAGAGAAAACCACATAGTCCTCCACTGCAAATATTTACCTGCCAACGTATCTGTACATTGTCAATTAAACGTCTCCCACTGTACTCGAGCCTTTTCAAATTCCTACTTGAATAAATAGACATAGCTGTATATATGCAGAGCATCTAATATAATTATGTACATAGAGATTAGTTAGGAGAGAATAGAATTTGGTTTCAATGCAATCCTTCCCACATTTCCCTACTCTTCTCTCTCTCTCTCCTTCTTCCCAATGCCCTATCCATCCTACTATGGCTTGACATTCGAACCAACTATGTGTATCTTTTTCTAGGAAAACATTCCTTGAGTGGAATTTTACAGCCCACGTTTTCCCTCTCACAGTTCCTATACTACTACCACCACCATTGGAATATGGAGCATTGACAGGGCCTGGATAAATAGGTACATACATGCCCACACATATGTATGGGTGCTGTGTGCGTGTGAGGAGGAGACGTGGGAGAGAAAGAGAGTTTCCCTGTTTACCAAGTGAAAAATACACGGTAGTCGTGGATTGAATACTTAAAATTGAACGGTTTTTCCTTTTGCTAATACTCAACCATCGCGTCTTTCAACGCGCTCTCGCAAAAAAAAAAATACTAAGTTAAGTGAAAGCTAAAAAAAACTATCTGCTTCTTTCTCCCTTATTTCATAAACCAGGCTAATATTTTTATGCAATTGGGAAAAAAATTGTTTCTACTTCTTCATGGAGAAGAAAAATGGTATTTTCTTGGGAAACTTCTCTAAAAATAACTTGACTCACTCAGTTTTTTGTATTCAAATGCTTCCGTTTCTCCTTCAACCTCAACCAAATAAGATTAGAAGAAAATATTTACATGTGCTATTTCTCATTCCTTTCGTTTCTCTCTCGTTACTCCCTTTTGGACTCTTTCTACACTCTTCTCCTTCCTCTTCCCAATTGCTTTTGTAATTTTATTTCCGAGGCGTAAATTAAACTAATTTTGACATGGCAGTGATTTTAAATGTGAAAGCATGAAAGCACTTTCACCCTATAAAAAATAACGTATTTCAAGTATTAGATGAGAAAAGGATTTTTGTGAAACAAACTTTTTGTAAGATCAATTTTTTCGGGTCATGGGCAAAATAAGCCTCAAATACAATGCAATACAATATAATACAATAGTAATAAGAAAAGAAGGGAAAAATAGAATCCTGTCAAAATTTTTCTCAGAATGGAAATATGGAATGATTTCAAGTTGATTTTGACCTGTGTGTATAAATTCTGGTAATAATTTTCCTTGGACATCCATAGGGGGAGGAGGACCAATAAGTTTTAGTTCTTGGATTTTGTGTTAGATTGATAAAAATCGTCACTTCTATGATTACGGTGGGGGGACAGAGGGCCGTGTGTTGCTCTTTTCTTAGCAAATATAAATGGAAGAAGTAGCTCCAACTTGAGTTACTCTTCTTCTGTTTCTAAGTGACTTGCTATTTTCCTCGTACTTTCTCTACTCTGTAAGTAGCGTGAGTAAGGATGCGGAAACTTGGAAGCTCAAGTCTTCAATCAATTCTGTTACACCGACTCTTTTACCATGGTCTCTCTCTCTCTCCTTTTAATACTTGTTATACTTTGTCTCACTTAAACGCTGTCACTGGTACTTGTCTCTTTTCACTCTAGCTCTTTCTCTCTACTTTCTACCTACTTTCCCAAAAAAAGAAATGTAAAGGAGAAAGTAAGGGTTGGTAAAATATCAGGCCGGAATTAATAACTCCTTGGTTGAAGAAAAAAAAATGGCATAAGTATTCTCATTCTTTATCGTCAGTGTCTCCTTTTCTCGGTGGGTTCCCGGGCTAATAAGCAGCTCCATTCAATAGACTTGTAAAGAAATAACTAGGCTTCCAGGCCTCCTCCTCCTCCATTAGCTCTCATACCCCGCTCGTGTGCTTATGATCATATGTAGGTTTTACGCTGAATAAATCCCTTTAGGGAAAAAAATACATGATGCTTCTCATATAATTCAAAAGAGTTCCCATCAGTGTACTTTCTCCCAAATCCTTTGATACTTTCTCCCGTGCTTTCACTTTATATTGAATAATTATTACAACAAGGTTCTAACGAAAGCCTGTGCAAATACAGAATTTCCCTTGTGGCTCCTCCTTCTGCTCCCCCAACCAAAATTCTCAACTATATTTACTTATTCCAATCTAATTAATAATCGCTATTTCAGCCCATCGTATTAAAGTTCCCTACTTTCTATAATAATAATTATTTCACTCACTGTCTGTCCTCTGCTCTAACAGGATTTTCATCTACAGGGAAAAAGAGAAAAATTTTACGTGTCTGTTTTGTGTAATAGTAGTATTTATGAGAGTACTCGCCCACAACCACGGTGATTATTTGTGAAGGATTATAATCCTAGAGAAAAGCAAACATAGACCGATTATGTGTTTCTGTGTAGAGTAAATGAATAACAAAACTAAAATGTAAAATAATTATTATTATTGTGTCCTAAAGGTCGGGGCTGGAGTGGCTGTATAAAATTAATGCATACTCGGGATAAGTTGCCACTTGAAGGTAGGAAATTGAAGGTTGATGATGAGTTTGTAACGGACACGCTCCTTTTCCTATGTGTATGTGAGAGAGGTAGATTAGAAGGAGCTTGAATGGACAAATTGTCAATAATAAGTGTACATGTGTGTGTGTGTGTGTGTGTATGTGCGTGGTTGTTGTAACGTACTTGAAGAGAAGAGGCTCATGAAACGTGATGATGACTACGTTGCGGTGAGGAGAAACTATTCCGTATGCTTTCTCCTGGAACCAGCGCTACTTCCCCTCCTACTACTATTATGACTATTCCAACCGTCACCTCTTACTGTTTACAAGATTGCTCTGTAATTAATTAACCAGACCACTCTATGTACACAAAAGTTTGAGCTATGTATAAATCTATTTGTCCTTGCAAGTATTCCCCCTTCCATATGAAGAGGAATGAAGCTGGATTTTTTCCGTACTTTCCTCCTCTTACATGACCACATATAAGTACATAGGGTTTTCTTGTACGATTGGTAAATATAGTGCAATTATTGTAGGAGAGAGAGGATAGGTTGGAGAATTGTAGTAAGTTTTGTAAATAGTAAGGATTTCCCTGGCATAGTTCCCTCTCTCACTCTCTTCTTTCTCACGGAGAGGAAAGGAGAGCACGTGAGGGAGTTGGTTGGGTGGAAGGAGAAAGTCCACAAAATAAATGTAGCCAGTCTGTTTATGAGATGAGATTGATGGGATGCAGATAAATCCTACACAATATAATCCCATATCATGTAAAATATTCTATTTTAACACACCTACTCAATCATTATATGTACCAACATGTAATATAATCTCTCCCGTAATAATTACAACCATAATCCTTAAGCTTAGTTCTACCTCGACGATCCGTCATCCAAACATCCGTGTACAGATGAAAGCTACCGCAAAAAAACACGAAAAAGTAACAGATTATATTTTCGAGTGAATTTTCTATATATTAGGAAAAAACCTTAAAACAAATTTCATATTTTACTTTCACTCTCATTTTTTAAACGTGTATTTTCCCCTTCAAAGGTGGAAATCAATGTAAATGTTACAAACCATTTAAAAATCTCAAAGTAATGAGTGTACTGTACTGTATGCGTGCTTGTACATGAGGTGACAAAATGTATTACAAAAGATATGTGGAAATGAGTATGGAAATAATAAGGAAATCCGGTATTATTTTTTCATTTCAAAGAGTGCAAGTCCTGTGAAAAAACTTTTACAATGCAATGTTAAAATGAGGAACAATTTTTTTAAGCCCAAAATTCTTCCTCAGACTTCCCTCCATAACTTCTCCAGTATTTACTGGGCAAGGAAATGCTATATATTCGGAGTTGTAGAATTAATATGAAAGAGGCAAAATAATATATGTGGATGATTTCTTTGGTAAAAGAGTTAAGTAAAAAGAAAGTCCTTCCTATTGATTTACTCCTAAATTGGTTTACATGATAAAGTGCCTACTATGTTCTATGATGGAAAGAAGGGAAGGCCAAATACACGCCTGCTTCGTCACTCAAGCGCATCTGATTTTTTTATATCCCTGCCAATACTGAGCAAGGAGAATTGACGTAATTGAAGCAATGAATCATGAAATCACTAATGAGAATTCGTGTAAGTCTTCATATTACCAGAGGAGCATGTAGTAGAAATTTCCTTTTCTCTCTTCTATGATTTCTTGGTACTTTCAAGCAAGGACTTGGTAGGAGGCATAAGATCAATAGTAACTTTACGCCATGTACTTTTGTAATAAAGTAAAGGGAAAAGTGGGCATGATTTTCTCATTCACAAGAAAACCGAGTAAACCAGAGAATCCATTGTTGATGAAATTTTTCACAAACAACTTAATGTGTTCTCTAAAATTCTCAGCTGTATTTTTCCAGTTGTGTTTGAAAAATAGAAGAAGGGTAAATAATTCTTAACCTTTCCTAAATAATATGTAACAAGATTAAATCCCATGTCCATTTTTCTTCAGTTGATCTCATACCTTGTTGGCAATGTAGGGCAGGACTAGAGGTTAAACTATTTTTATAATATGAATGGACTGAAATATGAGGTGAAAAGAGGAAATGGAAAGGAGTGCAAAAGATAGGAAGAGAAAGGATTGAGAGAGAAAGGGGAGAAAGGAAGAGCTGAAGTAAGCAAGTGTTTCCCAAGTAAGACAAACTAGAGAGAAATTGAACTTGGAACGCGATTCGTGTCACGATAATAGAGCCAAAAAGCTCAACCTCCCATCCATCTCATCACTATATAGCTCTCGCCAATTCTTTCTTAAATAAACGACCAAAGAGAGCACACGCAAATTCACATATGCTCCGAGCTCCAAAAAAAACTAGCCTTCTTTTAGTTAAAAAAAAAGGATAATCGCTGATTATCTCTGAGCAATCAGCTCGATGCCCCATCGCTGAGCTAAAAAGTCAAAACTGATTTGTTTAAATTTATCCACTTTTTTCCAGCGGATTTTTGTCTTTTTTTTCTAATTTTGCTATTTTTAGTGCAATAAAAACATATACGGTTGAATATTTCTAGGAGGGATTTCCATAGAAATGTCACGACTGCTTTTACTGCTTGAGGACAATACCAAGAATTATTACAGTAGTGGTAGAAAATCCTTGGAATATCCTGGCTCTCTTCTTTACTAAACGTCCCCTTTGTTTTACTTCCCATTCACTTTCTCCAACGCCTTTTTGACATTTGTCACTTGAACACACCAAAGAGATTTAGAAGAAAAACTCGACTTTTTTCCCTAGCAACCCCAGAAGAGAAGAAAGCTAAAGAAAAGGATTTCTAAAATAAATATGAAAAAGGAAACTACGCTACTTCAAGTGAAGCAGGCTCAAAATAAGTGAAAGTATGTTTTCCTCCCTCGTTGCTGAGTTTGAGAGATGGAGACACTTTAGGATTTAAAGAAGGAGTCCCCTGGGAGAAAGCAAGTTGTTGAAAATTACATGAAAATTATATCACGGTTGAGAATTATATGGAATTTATAAAGTGAAAGTAGTGAAAGCACTAAAAAACTATGACCTACCAAGAGGGTCATGGCTTATAGAACAATGGTTGGTTAGAGAGGGAGAGAGAGAGAGAGAGCTTCTATGGTGATTCTTATAGGGAAAAGAAAGTTCATATGAGGATTAAGACCAGCATAAGAGGAGGAGAACGGTATGTTGAAATGTTTCAATAGTACTTTCACCAGTCAAGTACGGCTATATTCCTACCAATACTACCGTGAAAATAGTTATTTAATGGTCTGAGTAATTTGCTCTGCTTGTTTTATTGCCTCATTTATGTCCCATTCAAAGACAGCTGAGGGAGTTGTCTCCACTTTCACCATTACCGTATACCTGTACTTAACTAACTTTTATATGGGAATTATTATAGGCGGAGTTTGAGAAGGAGAGGGTAAAAAAAACTACTGAAAGTGAACGTCAACTATTTTTACTATGAAGGATAGACTTAAAAAATCACCTGTCTAAACTTTTGATTGGGACTAGAAGGAAGGATAGAAAAAATATATGATTGCAAAAAATCCAACTTAAACATATAAAAATTTAGTTTTTTCCCTTTTCTCTCTCTCTCTCTCTCTCTCTCTCTCTCTTTCCAGTCTAACTCAACTTTCGTTTTAGTAGCTTTCTTCTTTATAAAAGATGCGGAAAGTTTGTCCATAATAAAGCAATTGCTCCTGTGCATACAAACAAGGGAAGAGTGTCACTTTGGATATGTAAGTAGATACATGGACTTGAATGCATGAAATTGATTTTAGTGTGAGTATGTACGTGTCTCTGATTCTATGCATGTGTGTACATAAGTGTGAGTTTCTTCTTTCAGGTTTTGGAATACAAAAAGGAAAAGAGAGAGAGAGAGAGAGAGAGGAAAAAAGGGTGAGAGGTTATGCGCACTCTTTGAAGAGACAAGTTTATATATGAGGAGAATAGGGATTTTACACTCGAATTTCCTTCTGACTCAATCCCTTTTATCCCATCTTATTGTATGTCTCTGGAGAAAGTTAAGTTTTAAACTCATACGTTATTTTATGATTATGACTGATGCCGGTGATAGGAAGGACGGAAGAGGTCTCCTGAGACAAATCTGTCACTTCTCAAGAAAAACAATTTTCTTTCCAGACCCAAGCTCTCTCTCTCTCTCTCTCTCTCCCATCAGACTCATCTTGTTCCAACTTTCTCCTAAGTATTTCCTAAATGATGTATTATGTTAATGGAAATTTACTCATAGTCACTTTTCATCCCAGTGAAAAATTTCTTATGAGCTATAAATTATTGTTGTGATTCATCCTCTCTCCTCCCCCCCCCTTCCACAATATTCCACGTTAAAAAAAGGACTTGGAGAAAGTTTACCCTATCATAAGTACAAGCACTCACATTATGAGGAAATTGAATGGAAAAACTTGGATTTGAGCTGGTGATAAAATTCTTGTCGTTTAAAATATAAAAGAAGGGAAAAATCATTCGTGGAAATGTCAACACTTGTGGAAGATTTGTTCATATTTAATCCCCTATAAGATTCCCTCTTTGAGACGTTTTCTAAATATTTGTTCTAAATTTTCAAGTACTCCTATTTACTGTACTCGAAAATTATGTCACTTGCAAAAAAATCATTCGAGCTTAGAATATATTCTGACGCTCTTGTCCTCATCCCAAGATACGGTGAAAGTTTCATAATCCTTTAACCACTTGTCTCTTGGAATGTGTAAATCAGTCGTACTTGAAAGAAGGAGGATTAGAGAATCATGAGAAATTCTCTGGGTATTAATTGAAAGGTAACGTAATGGAGACAAAGAGTTTTTTTACTCAGATTTACAAGGATCATATACGTATGCGTAGGGTAAAGAGAAAGTTCAAGTGTACTTACATTGAGTATATAGGAAGATTGGGGAAAAGTGGAAATCGTTAATGGGCACTTACCAATTTGTAAATTCCCAGCTTTTCCCTACTTTCTCTCACCACTCTCACACTAACTGTCTCATAATGAAAAGATTAAAACTCTATGTTCATACTTTGGAATTTGTGTCAAAGGATCGGGAGTCAAAGCCTTGACTATTACAATATGTATCTTTATATTAGAACTGTTAATATAAAGAGTAATGATTTTAACTTTCTTTAGAAACGATTAAAACTTGTACGAATTTTAGTTTGTACATTCCAAGGCCCATATGAAAGTAAATTCCAATGTAAATCTCCTCTTCTTCCCATAGAAATCTCTCTGCATGCATAAATTTTCAACATTTAATTATATCGTTGGGGCTCTTTACAAAAGTAAGAATTTACACCTGAACAACTCTTCCCTGGATACTTTTACATTGACATGTATGTTTTACATTCTACTACTGTATGTTGGACACGTGGAGAAAAGTCCAAAAGAAAATACATTTTAGAATCGAAAATACTTGTTTGAGTTTCTTTGAAAATACCCATGACGATGACTTTCATCCAGGGATTTTTCCCTCCTGAGTTTCTTCTTCCAGCCGTGCTATTAATGATGGGAATGTTTTCACACATAAGGAAGTATAATATACCGTAAGGTGTATTCCATGCCCTTATTTATATTTCTCCAAGTTAAACTCCATGTTTTGTAAATATAAAATATGATTCCAAGTTTTTTATAAAGGGAAGTCCTTACATTCTAAAGTGACTTTTTCCTATCCCTATATATACACTCCATAGAAATGCCATGGTAATTTGAATGGGATAAAAATCAAATACCAAGTACTCGCATAACAAAAGGAATTCATGGGAATAAAAAAGAAATTTTAAACTTGAGCACAACAATAGGGAAAAAAGCTTGAAGACACGAAGAGTCTAAAGAGGAAATAGGAAGTGAGAACGTTGACATGGTTACCTGGATCCATCCAACTTTCTTCCTCCCATTTAAGCTCTCACCTTTCTTTCCTTTTGAGCCAATGACATGACAAAAAAATCCCTCTGACACACAACAAATAAAAAACCCTCATATATATATATGATTATATTTGTAGACGTATTGACGTCAAAAACTCATTCAAACTCCCCTTTATAGTCACACCGCGCCACAAATAAACAAAGAAAGTTGAGTTCCATTATATTGTATTTATTTATAAACCCAACATATATACACAGGCCAGACGTCAAGCTCAGAAAAAGCTTACATTTTCCATTGAGTAAGTCCACGGGGAATATGTAAGCCCAAAACATCATATTTTTTAAAATTAGTCATTTTCAGCAGAAGCAAC
>JAQFXU010005247.1:0-11970 GCA_034693705.1 Spatulosminthurus flaviceps | reverse complement strand
CAACGCCACCGCCAGCAACGACAACGCCACCGCCAGCAACGACAACGCCACCGCCAGCAACGACAACGCCACCGCCAGCAACGACAACGCCACCGCCAACAACGACAATGCCAACGACAACAACGGTTTCATAATGATTTCCAAAACAACCTGCTTTGCTATGGGAATTTTCTAGGTCCTCTAAAATTTTTATATTATTGGATGGAGTTGGAAAATTCTTTTAAAATAAGTGATGTAAACATAGATTACAAATTATTTTCTTTTCGGCTTCGTACGCCCTGTATTTTATGATTCGAAGTTATTTTCAATTCAAATGAGTAAATAAAGTATAATAACGTTGGAAAAACAACGACAACGGCAACAACGTGAACAATGACAACAGTGTCTGCTCCCTAATTAGTTTCCTGACTTAAAATTAGACAAATACCTTCAGGTATTTGAATTTAGGTTCATGAGCAAAAAACCGGGACTCTCCGATGACTCCCAAATATCGTTTAATCCAAAATTACTCGAAAACTGGTCGTCCGATTTTGATCAAACTTGGACCATATTGTAGCATTTTTTATTCCCTAGATCAGATTTTTTTGGTTTTTTGAAATTCATAAAAATTCTTCTGAATTTTGAAAGTTTATTTTCAAACTTTTAGTCTTTTTCAAAGATTGGGTATTTTGGTTTCGTTATTAACGTCCAAAATTTCGAAGTTAATTTTCGAATTTCAAAAAACCAAATCAAGCTGATCTGAGGAATCAAAAATGCTACAGAATGGCAAATTTTTGGTCAGAATCGGTAGACTACTTTTCGAGTAATTTTGGTTTATACGAAAAAACCGAAAAACTCCGATAACGCCCGTGTTATGTATCCGACCACTCTGTAACCACCATCAACGTGCACCTCTTGTTCAGGACTACAAAGTCATAAGCACTGTTACTCATTCACATACAAAAAGGTTTTCCGCATTCCTATTTGAGAAAAAGTAATCCATAGTTCTGTACTTTTCCAAAATATTACGCAATTTCCTCATGATTTGAAAGTTCGCTTATCTACAAATAAAGAAGACTATACCCATAAATGCAATAATTGATATTTGATCGTAATAATTATATTTTCCAGTACTTTCCTCATAGCTGGCTAAATTTTCTCGGGAATGAGAAAATTTTGCAAACCTTAGGGTAAATTTTTCCCCTTTTAAATCACCTTGCTAAATTTCTTCTTACCACTTACATACATTTTCCAATAGAAATAGTTACGAGTATCATTAGCTTTGTAGACCATCACAAGGAGTGCGAAAATTCATTAATTATTATGTCATCCTGTAGCTTTAAATTGCTTCCCAAAGGCATTGCGTAAAAGCATGTATGTATGCATATGCATTGCAAAGAAAGGCATATATAGATGTACGAAAAATCCCGTACAAGAAATACTACAATAATAAAATAATTAATGAAGATTAGTATTAAAAAAAGCATATATGAAAATAGTGTGCAAACATGCTAGACCATAGATGTAATCGTATCAATGGAGAGCCTAATAAGCCAAACCTATGCTCCCACAAAATTGTCCAATAATTGACAAAAAGGGACTCTGAAACATATGGGATTTGAGTATATCCATAAAAAATTTTATGGTAAAATACTCGAACCCCGAAAAATATTTCACATAACAATTTTTTCACAGGTAATTTCTTATATTTCTCCCCTTATCAATTATTAACAAAAACACCACAAAGTTTCCTCTCCCATTTGTTTTAAGACAAAAGCTAAAGAAAAGAAATATGACCACAATATAAGACAACAAAGAAGATTCCACAACATACAGGGAAACTTTGAAACTTGCAGAGTGGGGAACTTAAATGCTCAATAAATGATGGGTGGAAAAGTTTCGAAAAATTGGTTGCATTTTGTATTTATTTTTGGTACACACAAAGAGATTTCCCTAAAAGCCAAGATGACCGCATTTAGAATGGCCCAAATAAACTTAAAAATTTTAAACTTCATTTGCGATTCAGGGACAACTAACTTTGTGTAATAATTGGACAATATCCACGGAAATACAAGGATTTTTAATGGTGCAAAAAAACATGGCTAATTGGCATGATAGGAAGCTCCCTAGTAAAAACATGGCATAAACTTCTGTATGAATCTCCTTTTATTATTATTCATCGTGTTTGTACACGTGTGTGAGAACAAGGACGTCGGACTGGAAAATTTTCACTAATCCCACATCTTTAAGGAAATCAAATTCACATGTGCTTTGTGGAGAGAGAGAGAGCATTAAATTTGACAAAATGGGGAAAATTGTCCCTAACTCTGTAAAGTAAATGGCGGTTCTGAATATCCAACTCAAGGCGTTTCGCTAAAAATGGATTCCACATGGATACGCTAAAAAAAGGAAGATTAGCGTAAAAGGAAAGTAAAGGGAAAACTTGACAAGTTATGTAAAATGAGATATTAATAAATTTTGCATGGAAAGTAGCAAAATTTATGTCCCTCAATTTTCTGGAACAATGATTCTACATATTTGTACACGTGTAGTAGCAACAGGGGAAAATATCAATATAATGGCAATTTGTCACTGATCCAACAATGTAAAAATGTAGGAACATTGCTTTGAGGAAATAACAATTCAAATAAGTTTTGACAAGGGAGATGAGCCTTTGGTTGGCCTTCTGTTATGTTTAAACATTGAATTTTGTAAAATTCTGTAAATTGTACCTGATTTTTTCCCACTAATTTCCTTACAGGAAATTCCCTTTAAGTCTCTATAATAATTATTATTATTGTTTAAAATATAGTATGCAAAAATGCACCGATAATGTCAGTGCTTTTTTCCGTATATAATCAAATATTTACAAAGTTCTGATATCACTGCTATTTTCATATAAACCCGGAGATTTCCTCAAAAAATGGCGAGGGCGCTATTTATTATTGACTCATCTACCAAAATCCGAGGAAATTTTTTTTTTACACTTTCCTCCCAAGTGATAGTATAAATACTTTGAGATGATTTTCTGAATTTCATTTTGAGAAAGACCCTCCAGACATAATAGGTTTCAAATAATTCGATTTTTGAAAAAAATTGGATATCAAAATGATGGCAGGCTCAAGGAAACTTGTACTCACCCTGTTGCTACTGGTAAGTCAATTTCGTATAGGAAAATGTACTTTATTTCCAAAACGTTTTTGATTTTTGATGTACGCAGTAATAATTTTTTACTCATCCAATTTTAATGTTAAATTTTCCAGACATTTGCCAGCTTAGCCAGTGGGAAAAGCGGCCGGGGGCATGGGAAAAATGAAGATCATGGTTGGTGTCACTCGTGGTGGTGGGGCGATTGGGGTAGCAAAAGTGATTCTTGCGAGACCAAGTGTCCCTTCCCAACAACGACCAAGTGTCCGACTCCAATAACGACAACGTCAACGCCACCGCCAACAACGACAACGCCACCGTCAACAACGCCAACGCCAGTAACGACAATAGGTTTGCCCGACTTTCCCTGACTTAAAATTTGACCATGACCTTCAACGTTCAGAGAACCGTTAAAATCCATTGAAATAGATCCTACATTAAAAAAATAATTATTCGTTTTTATTGTACATTGCAAGTCATTCCCTTCCAAGTTTTTACTTCATTCATAGATAAGTTACATGTAATATATTTTTAAATGGGTGGTAAGTTATCAGCGTTCAAATCATGTATTTCCATCCTTTGCAATCATTTCCATGTTAGAATATGGGCCGATAAGCAAGGACCAGTAAGATTACATTTCTTGCCTAAAGTAAAGCATTGTAGTAATTAAATACAGTATAGATATTGTTACATATTGATTTGTAAGGGTCATGTTTGGCTATAAAGTCCCACCCAAACACACCCCAATCACGCTCTTCATATTTATTAGGGAAAATGCTCCTCCATCAATATCTGGATTTTTTGCATGCTCTGCGTGAAAGCCTGTATATCTGTAAATTGTAGGAGCAACTTTCGTACAGGCATCCACGTTCTATATATTACGTATATGCGTATGTGTAAGGGCTCCTCCTCCAACCTCCAAATGAAATTTGACGACTATTTTCTGTGAAGCGGGAAATACTAATTTGAAGAAACGTTTACAGACCTATACAGATCACATTTAAATCCAAGCACGAGAGCGGAGATCATCCAAATTGTATTGTTACTCACTAATTTTTTAAGACGATGAGAATTCCTACGCGACTGCAGTTAATTTTGTACATACAATTATTTCCCTATGTTTATCATACTCATAAACCAATGATATCTACATTATGAGAATCATTTTGTACACAACAACAGCTGAACGCAAACATATTATCTTGGGTCATGAGCGAAAACCTACAGGATTATTATTTTTCTGCTATAATAATTTACTACTAAATCTATGTATTTTTATCCACAACAGGTTAAAACAAATTTTCTCAGAATGAATTCCAGTTGAGCTGGAATGATTTTCCCATTTGGGATCATATAGAAAAGAATTCTCCCAGGGCTTTTTATATGTTTACTGTCAAATTAAAGCTAAAAATGGTATTTTTATTTATACCTTGTATTTTAGTTTTATTATTCTCCATTTCTCGTGTAATTCGAATATCAATAACAATAATAATTATTATTATGGATTGCATGCAAAAAGTTATTATGACTTGGGAAATAGAATGGGAAAACCCTCTATATTTTTAGAAGGGAATTCCCTCCTTTGCTTTCTTCCCCCCGTTGATTCTTCTCTTGTTATGAAGGTTTACCGGATAATAATTAACCCAAGAAAAATCCTTTGCGGTAATTCAACATGAATTTTTTGATCATTCTCAATTAATGGAAGTAAAAAAAAACATTTTTTCCCAATATTTGGAAAAAATTGTAAACAAAATATTCACTATGCCTAATATTTCCCACTTCTGACTTACAATATCAAATGGAATCATATAAATTAACTCCGCTCTTCAATTTGTACATCTTTGGGATTTTGAAGCCTCTGTTGACATCGTGGAAGAAGAAAAAAGGGATTTAAAAATGAAATTGGACATTTTGTCGTTCCTTGGGGACATGCTTTGGCTCTTTCTGCTCGTCGAGAGTCCTGGGGTTAATGGGGTGAGTAGTAAAAATGTTTTTTAAAGATACTGAAATCATTAAATTGGAGAAGGTTGTTTAAAATTTTGTCAAAATAATTTTATTAACATTTTTCAGGCTCAAGCTTATAACCCCTGCCCGAGTGGTTTTCACCCTTGTGGTGCAGATCCAGAACCATGTTGCCAAGATCCACCGTGGGCCTATTGATCTCCATATGGATTGAGTACAATGGATGAACACCTCCCGCTCCCGCCCCTTACTAATTTCAGACTAAATACTGAGATCACTTTTTCCCGCTAAGTTTATGAACGTTTTATGTAATGTTCCAAGGTATTGATAATCACACACAATTTTTCCTCATGATTTGAAAAATGTACTTGCAAATAAAGAGCATTACCCATAAAAATGCAAAAATTGATACTTCATCATTGCTCAAATTTCCATTCCTGTTCTTGTAGGTGGGTGTACATTTTCTCCGGCATGAGAATATATTTTGCAAACTTTTGGAAAAATCTTTCGCTCTTTCAATCACTTTGAAATGTATATCATCTTCTTACAATACATAAAATTTTCCATAGAAATAGTTACGATTATCATTAGCTTTGCAGACCATCACAAGGATTGCGAAAATTTATTAATTATGTCACCCTGTATTGCTTCCCAATGGCATGGCGTAAAAGCATATATGTATATGCAGTGCAAAAAAAGCATATATAAATGTACGAAAAATTTCCTACAAAAAATACTACGATAATTATTAATGCATACTAGTCTTAAAAAAGCATATGCAAATAGTATGCATATATGCTTGACCATAGATGTAACTATATGAATGGAGAGCCTAAGCAAAACCTGTGCTCCCACAATGATGTCCAATAATTTCCAAGAAGGGACTCTGAAACACATGGGATTTGAGTATATCCATAAAACATTCTATGGCAAAATACTCAATCCCCGAAAAACATTTTACAAAACCGTTTTTTCACATGTTAGTTTTTATGTTTCCGCTCATTTAAATTATCAAGAAAAACACCACAAAGTTTCCTCTCCTATTTAATGTAAGACAAAAGCTAAAGAAAAGATATGTGACCACAATAAGAAAACAAAGAAAAACCCAAAATATATTTGTCGTTTTTACTCAATTCACCCTGTACTATGTTTTTCTCCTTGTAATAAACGTGGTCTAAAAAATGGCATACGTACTTTAATCGCAATTCACTGATATAATAAGGAGTAGTCCATTTCTATCACAGAGACTAAACACACGGAGTATGGGAAACTTAATTGCTAAAAAAACTGGTGGGTGAAATATATAGTTTTGCAAAATTGGTTGCATTTTGTATTTATTTTGAATATGGACAAAGATATTTTCCAACGCCAAGATGACCATTTAGAATGGTCCAAATAAACGTAAAAATTTTAAACTTTATTTGAGATTTATGGTTAATATGAATTCCGTGGATACTTAAATCTGTGTAATAATTAGAAAACATCCACGGAAATACAAGAAATTTTAATAGTGAAAAAAACAGGGCTAATTGGCATGATAGGAAGCTCCCTAGTAAAAACATAACATAAACTTCTGCATGAATCTCCCTCTATTATTATTCACTGTGTTTGTACACGTGTCTGAGAACAAGGACATCGGACTGGAAAATTTTCACTAATCCCACAACTTTAAGGAAATCAAATTCAAATGCGTTTTGTGGAGAGAGAGAGAGCATTAAATTTGACAAAATGAGGAAAATTGTCCCTAACTCTGTAAATTAAATGGTGGTTCTGAAATTACCTAACTCAAGGCGTTTCGCTAAAAACGGATTCCATATGGATACACTAAAACAAGGAAGATTAGCATAAAAAGCGCTCTAAAGGGAAAACTTGAAAAGTTATATAAAATGAGATATTCATAATGTTTGCATGTGTAGTAGCAACACTTATGTCCCTCAACTTTCAAGAACAATGATTCTACATATTTGTACACGTGTGATAGCAACAATGGAAAATAGCAATGTAGTGGCAATTTGTCACTCATCCAATGATGTAAAAATGTAGGAACATTATTGCTTTAAGGAAAGAACAATTCAAATAAGTTTTGACAAGGGAGATGAGCGTTTGGTTGGCCTTCTGTTACCTTTAAACATTGAATTTTGTTAAATCCTATAAATTGTCCCTGACGTTTTTCGCGCTAATTTCCTGATAGGAAATTCCCCTTTAAGTCTCTATAATAATTATTATTGTGTAAAATATAGCAATCAAAAATGCACAAATACTGAGACTTACCTATTTTCAGTATTTAATCAAATATTTACAAAGTTCTGATAAAACTGCAATTTTCATAACAAACCCGGAGATTTCCTCAAAAATGGCGAGAACGCTATTTATTATTGACTCATCTACCAAAAGCCGTGGAAATTATTTTTTTTAAACTTTCCTCCCAAATTATGGTATAAGTATGTTGAGATGATCTTCTGAATTTCATTTTCAGAGAGACCCTCCAGATATTTTTATTAGTTTCAAATAATTAGATTTTTGAGAAAAAATTTCGATTTCAAAATGATGGCAGGCTCAAGGAAACTTGTATTCATCATGTTGCTACTGGTAAGTCGATTTCGTGTAGGAAAATGTATTTTATTTAAATATAATTTTTGGATTTTGATATACTGAGTATTAATCTTTTACTACTCGAATTGTAATGTTAAATTTTCCAGACATTTGCCAGCTTAGCCAGTGGGGGAAGAGGCCGGGGGGATGGGAAAAGTGCAAAATGTGGTTGGTGGCACCCGTGGTGGTGGGGAAATTGGGGTACCAATAGTTGCAGCAATAGTGATTCTTGTGAGAACCCAGGATGTCCAACAACGACCAAGTGTCCAACGACAACGCCAACAACGACCAAGTGTCCAACGACAACGACAACAACAAACAAGTGTCCAACGACAACGACAACAACGCCAACAACGACAACAACGCCGACAACGACAACAACGCCAACAACGACAACAACGCCAACAACGACAACGCCAACAACGACAACGCCAACAACGACAACGACAACGCCAACAACGACAACGCCAACAACGACAACGGCATCAACGCAACCGTCCGGAGCGACAACAGTAAATATAGATTTTTAATTAGTTCGCTGACTTAAAATTAGACAATGACCTTCAGCACGTCGAGAACCGTGAAAATCTATTGGAATAGACCCTTACATTAAAAAATAATAATAATTATTATTCTATTTTCTTATATCAAGTAATTCCCTCCCAAATTTACTTCAATAATTTATACATATAAATTGTATGTAACATATTTTTAAAGGGGTGGTAAGTTTTTAGCGTTCAAATCATTTATTTCCTTCCTTTACAATCATTTCCATGTTAGAATATGGGCCTATAAGCAAGGACAAATAAGATAAC
This sequence comes from Spatulosminthurus flaviceps, assembly GCA_034693705.1. Classification (NCBI taxonomy): domain Eukaryota; kingdom Metazoa; phylum Arthropoda; class Collembola; order Symphypleona; family Sminthuridae; genus Spatulosminthurus; species Spatulosminthurus flaviceps. The sequence continues at coordinate 3,475 of JAQFXU010005247.1, read as the reverse complement.
ATGTCTTGCCTAAAGTAAAGCATTCTAGTGATTAAATACAGTAGATATTGTTACATTTTGATTTGTAAGGATTATTCTTACCCATACACACGCCCCAATCACGCTCTTCATATTTATTAGAGAAAATGATCCCTGCAGTTACACCCTTTGTCCCACCCATCAATATCGGGATTTTTGCACGCTCTGTGTGAAAGCCTCTAATAATTATTGTAGGAGCACCTTTTGTATAGGCACCCACGTTCTATGTACACATGCATGTAAGAACTCCTCCTATAACCTCCAATTGAAATTTGACGACAAGTTTTTGTGAAGCGGGAAATTCTATTTTGAAGACTAATGGCGTTTAAGCGTTACTATGACTAGTATTTTGCAAGGACTATATGCGACTGAATGAAGAAGTACTAAAGGCATGAGATGTCATTCCCACTACAGTGCAGTGGGGAATTTTGAATTTTTGTAAAACTTGGGAAAACCTGTATTTCTTGGTAAATTTTGGGATAAAAAAAACCAACATATTTTGTTTTTTAGGGCGATATGCCAACTACGATAGCTACTGCAATGAATATCTTTTTCCGATAAAGTATGTTTTAAAGCCATTTTTGCTTTCTCTACTCTATCCCCTATGGCCTTTGCAAACAATCCCCTAGAGGAAAATATTATTTCTAAATAGGCATAGGAGTTTACAATTTCAATTTCTTTGTTGTCTAAAAACCATCCACAGGTTTTTGGGACATATTCTCCTTTACGAAATACAATAATTTTGGTTTTGCTAAGATTTATTACTCGATCATTTATTTTACAATACTTTCTTATGACATCAATCTTTTTCTGGGGGGATCCATTACTATCCGCTAAAGGTTGCAGTATCATCCGCAAAATACAAGTTAGTGCTCGGACCAATTCAGTTAGGTTCAACATTTTCAATTCGATTCAATTTCTGAGCGATTTGGTCCAGTTCTAGCAATTTTAAATCATTTCACGTAAATTTCGATTCAATTCAATTCACAACTTTGAATTGAACTGAATTGAAAAAAACCAATTCAAGGCGAAAGAATGGCAGTATAAATCAAGAGAAACAAATGCTTTTCTAATCAACCGTTACTATTGATAAAAACGTTAAAAATAGACAGATCAAATGTTTACAACAAATTTACAACAAATAAATGATGTGGCTAGATTATTTTAAATAAAAAATTGATTTGATTTGGATTAACTCCCAAGAGTACGGCAAAATTCGATCCAAAAATGAATCGTTTGAATTGCAATTCAAAGAGTTTCAATTCATTTCGATTCAGTCTTTTGAACTGAACTAAACAGTTCAGTTCGACGCTGAACTGAATTGAAAAAACCGTGAACCAAATTGAATTGAACTGAATTGAATTGAAATATTTCAATTCAAAACTGAATTGGTCCGAGCACTAATACAAGTTATTTATTGCAAAGGATCGTCCTAACCCAACAGCGCTACAGCCATTTTCTAACATAAATTGGTCAAGATCACTAATTATATAGAGCAAATAATAAAAGAGTTTCCCCTCGTAACACACCCATACTTATATCAAAATATTTTGTATTCCCATTTGTTGCCCTAGCACACATTCTTCCGTAAGTTATTTCCTATATATATTGCCATTTCTGGGTTTAAATAAAGAATAAAAATGTAAAATAATGTTGCAAAGTTTATTATTATTTTCAAACTTTTGGGGTCTGTTGAGGGAGAACGTAAAGGATAAAAAGTCAGAAGATCATTTTGGCGGTTAGCATTATGTCTCTCAATGTTGAAGAACATTCATATTATTTGTACACGTGTATACAGGGAAAATGTAACATAAATATTTCCCTTATCGATCAATGTATGTATGTAAATAGCGCCAGCTTTAAGGAAATTATAATCCAAATAGGTTTTGACAACGGAGAGCCTTTGTTTGACCTTCTGTGTTTAAACATTGGATTTAATAAAATCCTATAAATTATCCCGGACTTGTTTTACTTTAATTTCCAGAGGGAATTCCCCTTTAAATCTCTACCATGCATCTGTAAAATATAATGGAAAAATCCACAAAAATAATGTGACTGACTTTTTTCCGAGTATTTACTACAATAAATAGAGATTTTATTTCACTTTCATGTTCAAATCCCGCAGATTTCTTCAAAAAGTGCCACATTTGCCAGCTTATACAGTGGGACAAGAGGCCGGGGGGATGGGAAAAGTGTAGAACGTGGTTGGTGTCACCCGTGGTGGTGTGGGGATTGGGGAAGCAATAGTTGCAGCAATAGTGATTCTTCGGAGAACCCACGATGTCCACCAACGACCAAGTGTCCCACGTCAACAACGACCAAGTGTCGAACGACAACGGCACCGCCAACAACGACATTACCTTGAGCCCAAAGAGACACCTGAAATTCCATTGAAATAGACCATACATTAAAAAATTCTTGTTTATTAGCGAGCAATTCCCTCCTGACTTTTTACTTCATTCATATACACATACTGAAAAGAATTGCAAGTTATTGGCGTTCCAATCACATATATTTCCATCCTCACTGTTATGTACGTGAATGTAAATGATGGGCTGAACGTTCGCAACTGGTCAAAGATGTAATTGGGATGCGTGAGTCAGAGGTAATTTCTCTTGCATAAAGTAAAGCATTGGAGTGATAAAATGGTGTGGGTAGTTATAATAATTGATTTTTAGGGATTAAAGTCTGGCTATAAAGTCCCTCCCTTTCACATTCCAATCACTCTCTTCCGATGAGAAAATGCACCCTGCATTTCTACTATAGCTTTTTCCTTGTACTATTGTACTATTGCAGGCAGAACCATCTTCCACAATAAAATGATTCATATGGCATGTACAGCTGGCTTGATATAATCGGCTATATTTGCCGGATGTGGAAAATTTGCTTGCTAAAATTTGATTTTTCTCCTAAAATTTCCTAAAAATTTATTTGTATCCAAAAAAAATTAATAAAACAAATTTTTGGAGAAATCTTGCTCTTGAAATATGATTTTGCATTTTGGACCATATGGGAAAGAATTTTTCCTGTGCCGTTTGTTCTTGTGTTATTTCCGCTTTGTATTTTAATGGTCACATTCTACACGTCACGTTCAATGCAGAAACAATAATCGTGAATGCACTGATTATTATGACTTTCGGAGTAAAGTGGGAAAACCTGGATTATTTTTAGAAGCGAAATTTGTCATTTCCTTCTTTGCTCGACCCCGTTGATTCCTTTTGACTTTGTGAATGTTATTTACAGGAATTGACCATGCAGTGAAAAAATCCTTTGCGGTAATTCAATCCCTATATTTTTTGCACATTCTCAAACGGGGTTTTTACCAAAGCACAGTTAGGCCGATTGCCTCCAAGCCGGACATGGTGAATTTTACCAAAATCGAACCAATGGTATAATTTGGTTCAAATTAATTTTTGAGATCATCATAGTCAACTACATCTTCACGAAAAAAATTTTC